>PVKZ01006195.1:0-22304 GCA_004027375.1 Macroglossus sobrinus
AATTTTTAGACTAGTCACCAATTTTCAGTTTCTAGGAAATACACTTAATAAACCGTATAGATCAGCCGTGAGTAAAGCCATACTTAATTAGGCTGGTCAGCTGAAACTAGCAAATTAAAATGCTGAAAGTGCAGGTCTGTGTTATAGTTGTAGTGCAGACACCTCCGAGCGCCCAAGAAGGCCGAGTCCTTTGCTCGTTTGAAACCAGAGAAGCAGAAGGCCAAGCGCAGTCACTTCGTTGTGACTTTACTCGGGTCACCTGCCTGAATTCGCCCCTGAATCACCAGGCATTTGAAACACTTTCTTTCTTTCGATTTATTTATTTATTGGGATTCTGATACTCAACTCAAAATTAAAATAACAGTTTTGTGCATGTTTTTAAGATATTTGGATGTAAGTAAAGCAATTAGGCTCAGTGAGCACAGACAGGAAAAATGTAAATTGTTTTCTTCATTGCATTCCTAAGGAAATATAAAGCCGTATTACCTTTCAAGGTATTATTTACTAAGAACATCATAAAAATGTTATTAATTGGGCAGTATTGACTGTTTTGGGTCAATAATATTAACATCTAACAAATTATGTAAAAGTGGCTTTACATTTTAATTATGATCGTAAAATTAGACTTTTAAGAAGTACCTTTCAGAAGCTCAGAGGGTCACTCCTAAGAATCAGCAAATCGCGTTTTGTAGCTAAAATCCAGCGAGGGAAAAACCGGCGGGAGAGGGACGGTCTCCGTGTCCCTCCAGCTCGGGGTGGGCCCAGGCGGTTTCCCTCCCGGGTGCCTGCAGTTCCACCTGTCCCTCCCCTGTCCTTGCGGGCACGGCCGAGCCCCGGTGTCCTGCGGTGCCAGTCACAGCGTCGGGGAGCCTGAGCGCTGTTGTCGTGGGGTCTCTTGGTGGCTCCCGGCAGGAGTGGCTGCTCAGCCCACGGATGTGAGGCCCACAGTCCAGGGCTCCTGGGGTCCCGTCCTCCATAGGCCCGGGTGCGGCCTTTGTGGGTCCCCCTCGGCCTTGCGCTGTGGTTGGGAGGTCCCCACGGGGGGCAGTAGGAGCCCAGCCCGGTTCCTACCCCTGCCACCCCGTCCCCGCTCTTAAGCTGGGCCTGGTGGTCCGTAAGACGGGGCCTGGGACCCACTGCGGGGACAGACCCAATTCAGGCCGAGTGGAGGAGCCACCGGGGGTGAGGGTGGCACGTGTGGCCACCCCCGGGAGCCCCCAGAGTCCGGTTCTTACCGCACTGAGCTCGAAGGATTTGCGTTTTGTAACTTCGGTTCTCTGCGGGCCGTGCAGCCAAAGGAAGCACTTCTCCATCCTGCTGTCCCCAGCCCGTCCCCGTCGCTGAGCGTGGGCCATGCGGGAGACACAGAAACGTCTCCTTAATTGTGGTTGGGCCCACCCATGTCCCACGACAACTACATGCCCCGCTGTCCCGCCTCCCACGACTGGTCCTTGCTGGCGTCGGCCCCTGCTTGTCTGTGCACCGTGGCCCGTGCAAGGCTGGTGCTGACGTGACGTGGCTGCTGCAGCCACCGTGCACAGACATGGTCCCTGCAGGGATGAGCAGGCTTGTCCCGTGGACTTCCGACAGCAGCCCCACGCTGTCCCCCACCTGGGCGAGGGCGAATGCGTGAGCAGCCAGGATGCAACACCACCTTTTAGCAGGCGGTGGTCTTACCTGCGTCTGCTGGTGTGTCCCCACGGACCCCCTGTCAGTCCCTGGCCGTTGAAACAGGTGTGGCAGGTCAGTTGGTGTTTGTGTCTTCAGAGAAAGTGGTGACGTGCTTCTTAAATCCTGAAAGCTTCAGATCTTAGCCGCTTCACAGTGGCGTTTACCTGAGAGCAGATGAGATGGCCCTGTACGTTCAGTGGGGTGTCGCCGTCCAGGACCCGCCTGTGAGCTGTGCCCCCCTCTCCCTGTCCGTCCCGCCCAGGGCACTCCCGCATCCAAGCCTTTCTGAGCCACGGTGGCCTGAACAGCATCTTCGAGGCCATGTACCACGGCGTGCCCGTGGTGGGGCTGCCGCTCTTCGGGGACCACTACGACACGATGACGCGGGTGCAGGCCAAGGGCATGGGCATCCTGCTGGAGTGGAAGGTGGTCACGGAGGACGCGCTGCACGCAGCCCTGCTGAGGGTGATCGGCGACCCCAGGTGAGCGGGGGGCGCAGGCCCAGCACCACCGTCCGCCCGGCCTGTCGCTGGCCAGGGGCCCCGGGCCGGGGCGTGGCGCCCTGGGCGAGCTCTCCGTGATTCGGCGGTGAGAGAGCCATCGCTTGTCTCGTAGTCTGCCGGGCTTTGCCACACCAGTGGGGACACCTGTGGTCCCTGCGGTGTGTCCTCCTCTCGGTGGGGCCCCCATCACTGTGGGACCCCGGTCCCGCCACTCACACTGCGGGGAAGAGGCACCTACCCTCGGAGCCTCAGCCGTCCGCCCTGGTGACGGGTGTCAGGGCAGCAACCTGAGCCGGGACCGACCCGTGCCGCCCGGCACTGGGTCCCCAGCACTGGGGTCACGGACACCCCGAGGCTCACCCCCTCTGATCGATGGCTCGTTTCTCTCTTTGAAAAAATCGTGGTGTCGTGAGTTGATGGTTCACAGCCGAGTGTCAGGCTGAGAGCGGCCTGTGTGCCCTAATCGTGCTGTCCCCACTCCCGTGCGACAGGCAGCCCCATGATGGCGCATCTCGGGGCGCGAGCGTGGGAGAACGTGGGGCCGCCCCCTCACTGAGGGGTCCCTTCACCCCCTGGGCCTGCCCGTCACGCCGTGCTCCCTCTGCCCGCAGCTACCGCCAGAGCGCCCGGAAGCTGTCCGAGATCCACCGGGACCAGCCCGGGCACCCGGTCAACCGCACCATGTACTGGATCGAGTACGTGCTGCGCCACCGGGGTGCGCGCCACCTGCGGGCCGCCGTGCACCAGCTGTCCTTCTGCCAGTACTTCCTGCTGGACGTGGCCTCCGTGCTGGCGCTGGGTGCCGCCGCGCTCTACTTCCTGCTGTCCCGCGGGGCCGCGCTGGCCCGCAGGACACTCAGGGGCTGCTGGTCTGGGCGCAGACACAGCACGGCCAACGGACACCCGCACAACGGCGTCCTCAACGGCAGGTGCCACGGCGGCCGCCCCGCCAAGCACGCGAAGAAGGCGCAGTGAGCCGCCGCCTGCACCGCCCGGACGCCTGGCCGCCGGCCGTCTAACCCGTCCGCCTTACTAACCAGCCCCGAAGCGCAGCCCGGGACACGCAGACGCGTGTCACTCACCGGCGGGGCGGAGCGTCCCGGCACCGGGCCTCGTGGGAGCCCCGACGACTCAGCCGGTCCGGCCACCGCGTCCCTCCTGGCCCAGTGAGGCCCCCCGCGGGGCGTGCCGTGCGCGTGTGTCCGACGGCTTCGGCCTGGCCGAAGGCGCGGCCCGCCCGCAGCGACGCGGGAAGGCGCCGAGGGCCGGTGCTCCTCCCTGGGACGGGGGCCACGCCACGAGGGACCCCCGACCCGGGGGCATGAGCGCGTGGCGCCCTCCGCACACCTGTTCCGGCTGCTTGTTTGTCTTTCGTTTTCACGTTTGTCCTTCTCTGACTGTGGTGCTTCCGTGAGACAGACTTACGATGAAGTCGACGCATGATTCGGTTGTCGCATTTTACTGCCTTTCCCGCCAACCGATCGTGCGCCTCTGGAAAAATTTTACGGTTTTTTCTACTTCATTTTCGTACATAACATTATGTTAGACGTGTGAAAGCGAGAAAGCTCAGATTTTGGTTGAAGTGTTTTCACAGTTAAAGATTCTTGTTCCCGTGGCATCTTTCAGCGGCTGTTACCGACTGTTTTTGTAACTGTCTGTGGCTCTTCTGTCATGTGAGTTTTGAATGCTCAGGTGTTCTCTTTCCAAAGTTTTAACCTGAAGACGCTGCCCTGTCCCCACCTGGCGGCCCAGGGCACGCAGTCCGTGCTCTGCCATCCTGGCTCCCGCTCTGAGCAGTGTGGGGTCTTAATCCCGACTTCCCGTGACGTGCAGAAGCGACAGAAACTGTACCGTGTTTGAACTGAGTTTGTCTCCCCCTCACTCCTCCACCCCGCCCCGCCCCACCCCCACCCCGTCACAGCCATTTCTGGCCGTCGTGGCCTCCCAGGGACAGTGACAGCACCCGCTGGGAAACAGGGACGCACACCAGACACCACAGGGCAGCGCCTCCCTGCGGGCCGCCTGTGTCCTTAGCCCTGGCCCGCATGGCTGAGTGTAACCACCGCCTGCCGTCCCCGGCCCGACAGCTGAGAACACGACATCGACATAACGACACTCACCCGACGGGGAGAGCTGTGGCCGTCCCGTGCCCGCCCCCCGGGCACGCTGCGCTCCGAGTACTTGAAACGCCACCGTCGTGCCAGCCCATGCTGTGCCTTTCCACAATCTCACTGCTGTGTTGCCGGGGACGGTGACAGGGACGGGGCCCAGCGAGCGAGCTGAGGTCGCCCCTTTCGGCATCGCATGAAGCCGTCGGCACACACACTGGGTGACAGAGCGTGCGTTCGTCCCCGCTGAAATGGAGATAAATACCGTTCCTCCTCCGGTGCCGTGGTCCTGTGTCCCCAACGCAGACGGCTCTCCCGACCCCATGCGTGCGTACGCGTGTGAAAACGGTGTCATGTGTGACGATGGTTTTTTTTTTTAAATTTCTAGTCTTACAAGATCGTCACCATGGGTCTGAAAGTTGTCTGGGCGTGACTGTCGGCACCTGTCACCTGCTCGTTGTCGTCCGTTGCCAGTAGCTCATTGTTAGCCGGTTGTCGTAAACAGTGATTTTCCATTTTCCACACTTGGACTAGATTCTCTAATAAAGCAAAGTTTTCAAGAAGCTTTTTATTCATTTACTTTTTTAAAAAGAGCCTCTGCAGGTGTTTCTGTGGCCGGCCACGATCACGTCCCACGCGAACGAGCGCGGGGTGGCCGTCCACTCTGCTCCGGGGTGTGGCCGGGCGGAGCTGGGGCTCTCTGAGGACGGGGAGCGAGGGCCGGCGGCGCTCACACATGGGACCTGCAGCCCTCGCTTTCCGGTGAGGTCCCCGTGCTCCTCGGCTGAGCCGCGAGTGTCCTCAGGGAGTCCCCTGGGCACCTCCACAGAGGCCTCCCGCCCACTGCACCCTGCATGTCTGACCCCTGACCCCTGTCCTGCGGGGTCAGCGTCCTGGTGGCCGTCCCCACGCCTGCCTCCCCCCGACCCCCGGGGCCACGGGATCGGCCTGCAGACCCCGAGGGACTGTGGCCACCAGACCCCGTGCCCACCGCTGCTCCACTGGGACGCGTGACTCAGGCACCGCGGCCGCGTCACGGGGTGTGGAATGCGCACGGAGAGGAACGCGCGCTGTGCGGCCGCGTGGGCCGTCGCCCCGGGGGACCGACGGGTGAGTGGCTCTGCCGTGCACGCCTGGGGCAGACGGGGGAAGCACATGCGCCCAGCACGCAGGGCCGTCGTGGGGCACGCAGCGCCCGGTGGCTGCCTGCCACCTCCGCGACCGCGTGCGAGGCGCCAGGGGCCGTCTCCGGGCAGGAGCCACGTCCCCGAGCGACGTGCGGGCAGGGGCCCCGGGGTGCACGCTGGGTGCCACACTGCCTGCCGGCTTGTCCCACGGCCTATGTCATAAGCGCTTCCCTGGACCGTCCCCGGGAGCTTAGTGTCTCCTGAGTCACAGTCACACGCACGCTGCATCCCACCAGCCCCCGCGGTCACGTGCTTTCGCTGGTTGTTCGGCCCTGATTGTGTAACGGCAGTTATCTCCAGGCTTATCGTGAGCGTGTGCACATGCACACGCGCACACACACACCACGCCTGCACACACACCGTGCTGGCCTCAGTCCCAGAGGCGAGCGCCAGCCGGAGCGCACGCGGCGGCCGCCCCGACGCGCTGAGTGTGACAGCCCCTCCGCGTGGCTGCGCTTCAGCTCTGCAGAGCGGCCGTGGAAAGCGGTTTTGTTCTTCCCTCACCTGCCCTGCTGTCCACCTGGTGGCGCCATCTGCTGTTTGTTTCCACGCCGAGGCCACGCCCCACCACCTGGTGCTGCCCAAGGGGCCCGCCCCACTCCGAGAAGAAAAGGTTTGAAAACGGGGAACCATAGTAAGGTGACAGAAGAGCTTCAGGGCATAATTCAGTGATCTGATCACTCAGGTCCAATGAATGCATTTTTCATTCTCGGTCATTCGATTAAGCTGTAAATATAAAAATCACAGGATGCTTATTTGTAATTCGTGTACTCAAAAACAATTGAAACAATACTTGCATGTGACAGAGTAGGAGAATTATATGAATTCTGTTAGTAAAGTTGTGTGAAATATGCATTGAAGACCTTATCCTCCTCCATACTTCTGAGATGGTAAGATTTTGAGCTAGCTTGTTTAAAACCACTTCGTGCAGAAAACACGAGTGACATTTCTGGCAGACTGCAAAAACATCTTTCCAACGACCTTTAGTAAGCAGTGCCTTAGAAATGCGTGCACTTAAAATACTCACATAGTCGTTTTTTTTTGCAAAATGTTACAAGTTCCCAGTCTCAGGAATCTGGGGTGTCGAGCTGGGACTTTGGAGTGGGAGGATTTCATGGATGCTTCTAGTTTTCCAACTATGGCAACCAAAAGTCACTCGATAATCGATAATTACATAATTCACACTCTTTGGTAAATAGGACATGGTTTAAGAAAGAATTCACGTAGTCTGTGAGATTATTGATAATGTGCCTGGTTATATGTGTGTGCATATATATATATATATATAAAACAACCGTTTTTTTCAACAGAGGAGTAGATAATCTAAGTCCAAACTGAAAAATGACAGAGCTGCATGCAAAATTAGGCAGCTATTTAAATAAAGCACTTATGACGGAGTCTCCTTCAGGAAGTCCAACGCCGACATTAACTCTACGAAGCATTTTCGTTCATTAACTTACTGGACGTTTTCACTGAACTTTGTATGACTAAAAACGCATCCTTCCTACAATAATTTCTATCTACAGTTAGTTTTAACTCGGTGACTCTCTTGTGCAGTGAGTGACCTGTTCCTTGTCACAAAGGCACAAGTGGCTTGGATTCGACATGGTGCCCACACTTGTAGAAGGCACTTTTACAAACTCATGGGTCCTTCCAATATTAGGGTGAATTTTTCATTTAGGTCACAAATAAGTGCGGGACGGTGCAGCCAGACGGGTAGCGAGACCCTCGACACACACACAGTTTCCTGCGCGAGGGGCCGTCAGCCTTGCACAGCTCGGCACCGCACGGAATGTGGAGTAACTGACATGCTGAAGAATTTTACATGTTTATGCTGATGCTGCTTTCGTCACCCTCGTGGAACGTGAGCTGACGTCCATGAATCTTCCCCACTTTTAGCAGAAAATGGGGTCTGTCGAGTATAAACAGGGAAATTGCACGGAAAGGAAATTGTAAGTTAACCGTCGAGCGATATGTTTCCGGGTGACTTACGTGCGCTTTGTTCCCGAGTCAGTTGGCGACCAGACGTGTGGCGCGGCCCACGGCCACCGGGCGAAAACGCACGAGCCAGACGCAGTTCCCGGGCGCCTGAAAAGGCGCGTGTGGACTCTCAGTGCGGCCGTGGCCCGTGGGGGCTTGGCGTCTGCTGTGCTGCCAGCTCTGGGCTACAGGGTCACAGAGCTGGACGGCAGGAGCCATGTGGGGACGTCGCGGCAGGCCGCGTGCCCCGCGGGGACCGGCGACTGGAACAGCAGCACAGAGGGCGCCTCGCACAGCCTGGCCTCTGCCCCCTCTGCACGGTTTGCTCGGTGCCTGGACCAAGAGGGAGGCGCAGTTGCTCCTCCCCGAGTCGGGTCAGCCATCCTCCCCAAGAGAGAGAGACTGCACTGTCGTGCGCCAGCCACCGTTTAACAAGCAGACGGCACCGGTGACGCCCGTCACAGTCCCTCGAGCGAGTGGTGTGTGGCCCTTTCGCTGGCCCAAGTGCACACTGCACTGGTCTGGTCAGGCCCTGGCCCTGGCCGTCTCCAGCCCGGCACCCACGGGCCCACACGTGCCAGGAAATGGGCCCAGAGCACAGCCCTGGGCGCCCCGCCCCCCCTTCCTGAACCTCCGAACCCCACACGATCCATGTGCCACACGAGCCATCACGCCCGCCGCCGTGGCACGTGGCAGTCCTGGGGTCCGGAGCCCTGTTGCTTTTCAAAGGGATGGAGTTAGATACCCCATCCTGCTGCTGATGTCCAACCTGTTCTCCCAGATACGGAGGTGATCTTTAAGGAAAAAAAAAAAAAAGGGTCCAGGACCTGGACAGCACATCATAACCAGTGAGTTTCGAGTCTTTCACGTTGCGTCTTGGAAAAAAGATGCTGCAACAATGATGCTCGTCGGGGAAAAGGTTCGCCAGCCACGGCGGCTTCTGAGCACGACATGAAAACGGTCCGTTGAAGAGAACTCATTATTTAAACGTGTTTGCTACCGGCTTCTCCTTCTCGATCTCTTCAGGGGCAGAAGCCGCGCGTCGGCGGGCGGACCGTGCCCTGCTCGCCCTGGGTGAGGAAGAGACGATCGCTTTGGGTTTTGCAGATACAATCACTCCCGGGGCGTGGAAGTTCGCTCTTTGAAGGCGTTCTGCCATGAAACCTTAAAGGCGGAAGGTTCCAGTATAATTCCTTATGGGAATGAGTCCAGTGAATGAAAAGCATACACCATACTGGCACGATGTCAGGCCACGAAGCACGTGCACTCAGCTGCCAGTCCCCATCCTGGGGTCGCGGTGACGCACGTGGCCACAGGGTCCCCTCCCGTGCCGGGTGACGTTAACACCCACAGTGGCACCCACGCGGCGTCTCAGAGGAGAAGGGCCAACGCGTGCTTCATCCCCGAGAGAGTGGGAGGCACCGTGCTGACACGCGTCCGCTGCGGCCATGTCACCGTGCGTGTGACATCCTGAGACAATGCGAGGTGATGACGCCCGTGAGGTTCAAAGGGGCGTGGCTTCTCCGTGAGCACGTCCTGGGGGTGCTTTTGGGTATTTGAGAGGTGTTGCATCTGGTTTAAGACGGTGCCGGGGAGTGAGGTGGCCCGGTGGCGTCCTCCGAGGAGCCTGGCGTCCTGGCTGTGCTGAGCGCAGGTGCTAAGCACAGGTGCTGAGCGCAGGTGCTGAGCGCAGGTGCTTCTCCTGGCCAGTGGCCACGGCATGGGTGACTCTTGGGCGACACCTAGTGGTGAAGCGTAGATGTGCAGGTCCAGTTTTTTCAGTGTTAAGAAGATGCCGACATTGAGGATGATGGGGAGAGATGCTGAGGAGCATGGGAGACGGGAACTGAACGGAGAAATTCAGCAAACTGCTTTCATGCAAAAAAAAATAAATAAAGTGGTGAAGGAAAAAAGGGGAAGGCAGAGAAGAGAAGCGGCAGCTGCTACTAAAGACTCTGGTATTGCGTGGTGAGCACTGTCGGCCAGCACCAGCGCTGGTCCCTTTCTGTGGCTGTGGGGATGGCGTGGGCATGCCCAGCTCCGAGCGGGGTGCCCCACTGCCCGCGCCGCCCCCGTGGGCCCAGTGCCGTGGGGGTGGGGACGTCAGGAGGAGCCAGTGGGGCCCGTGGGGCGTCCTGTTCCCCGTCTACACTCGTCTCTCCATTTCACTGCTGTCAAGTATGGGGGTGACACAGCGAGGATGCGCTTACTGTCAGTGGCAGCGAATTTTGTTGGTCTAAGTTTCCATTTCATGTTATTTAAGCAAAATAACGTGGAAACGGGGACGCGTGCCCGCTGACGGAAACCAGAGCCAGTTAATGCCTTTCAGCCTCAGCCTTATTTTGATAATAGAAATATTGGATTAGATAAACTCCAAGTTCCCTCTGAATCCTAATCTAATTCAATTTTTATGACCATATCTACATGCTTTATCCTTTGGACTAAAAATCTACCAACGAGTAGGAAACAGAAATCACAATTCAACTTCCATAGGTCGTGTCCACACGTTACAAGAGAAACTGGGACTTCGCTAATTACCCAGTTCATTTCGTTACCGTACGTTTAACTTATTTCTGCGTGTGACTTCTTATTCTCCTGATTCGGCTGAAAACGCGTTAGCATGTTTCAGGACTGAATATGTTCAGTGTGCGCAAAAAGGGCTTAAAATGTCAGCGACATAAGCAGTGCCCCTTTTTAGAAAAAAAAATCCAGACTTTTAAAGAGACCATTTCTTCTTCTGTGGGTAGAGGCTCTGATTTCTGCTGTCCCCTCTGCTCTTCACATGTTTCTCGAATGGCGTCTTTAGACGAATAGGCTGTAGCACTTCATGGGGGCTTAAAAAGCCTTCACCGTAAATTCCGTTTTCTGTGCCCATGAGGAGGGATGTGGAGTCTGTCACCAGGAGAAGGGAGATTGCTAAACGACATTTCCCGTTGAGATCTGTGTGACCGAGGGACACGGAACCTAGCGGCTTCGATCTGAATGTTCTATAAGAAAGGAGGTGACTCTCTATAGCATGTGAGAAATACACCTCCTCGGTGAGAACACAGAATGCGAGCGCGTTTGAGCTGCTTTAGCCTTTCACGCTCTCCCCCGGGGTAAACAACAAAAGCCCGTCTTCACTTTCTACATCATACAGACTATTTTTTGCCCAATCTTCGCCCCAGATGAACCACGTCTAAACATCACTGGCTGGCTAGCTCTTGATGACAAAGCGTTTGATTTCTGTATGAAGCTCAAACCGATCTTTACCTGTAACGTGTCAAGCGTGTGCTCATTTCCGAATAAAATCTCGGTTTTTATCGACCAGCTCCATCCAGAGCCGATGACCTCCGCGCATGCGGGGGACCGCTAGGATTGCAGGGTGCCGTCCTCCAGACCCTTTCGATCACGGAGACTTAGTGCAAATAGACACGGGAAGCTGAGTCGTCACGTGGGAGAGGTAGGCCCCGAAGCCACCGCCGGGCCCCACCGCCTCCCTCTGTCACTTCCCGCCCCTCTGATCCGTCCGGAATGTGACGGACGCGTCCACCTTGTCACCGCTCTCCGTGGCCCACAGAGCAGCGGGACACACGTCTCAGAGGCCAGACCCCTGCGACGGGCTGGGTGACACCCTGAGTCCCCGCGTCCTCACGGGGCTGCTTCCTCGTCCACTGGACGGGGCGATGACATGTCTGTCCCGCCCACCACAGCCGAGCGCCAGAGAACACGCGACAGGCGTGTCACGAGCCGCATGCCGAGTCCTTCTCGGCTCACCTTTTCAAGCCCTGTACGATTTCTCCGTGTTTACTCCACGCTGCCTCGCTGCTTCTCCGACGGAGCCCTTCGGGGAAGGTTTTCGGCGACCGGGAAACACGGCGACAGCCTGGTCACCTGCGTGTCCTTGCGGGGCATCCCTCTGCCTGGATCCTCGTCCCTGTGTCCCCACCTGTGAAGAGACATCATTCGGATCGATCCACCCTCTGCTCTGGCGCGAGCCGCTTCCCGCAGCCTCGGCCACCGCACGCCCCCACCCCCCCCACCGGGGACACCGTGTCACTCGCACTGTCCTCGTCATGTGTCCCCCCACTCTGCTGACTGTGGTGAGCGTGGCGGGGGCCGACAATGGCGTCTCGTCCACTTCACCAGCTGGCAGAAGCGGCAGGGACCACGGCTCTGGTTCATTCTGATGTTTGCGGAGGAGCTGATGGGACAATTCGCCGTATGAATAAGAGAAAAATGATCACTTTATCAACTTGACATTCTAGATAGGGAAAAACATACCGATCTTTGTGTCCAAGGGATGCAGGCCAGGGACGAGGCAGGAAGCAGCCGGAGGAGACAGGGCCTTCTCCCCGCAGGTGACTCAGCCGGGCACCGGCATTTTAAGGGCGCCTGCCAGGCAGAGGACAGCCGTGCCACGGGGCTGCGGCCACCGCCACGGCGGATGGCATGGCATGGCTCCGTGCGGAACTCACGCGCTCTGTTAATTTTTAAAAGCTTTGGGCAGGCAGACGCGGGCGTGTGATGGGCGGGCGAGTACCGCTGGCCGGTGTCAGGCCCCTCCCCTGCCCCCGGGGCCAGTGTCGGCACGGCCGTCCACGCCGAGTTCCAGCGGCCACAGCCCCGGCCCCCCGAGGGGCTGTGGGGCGCGTCTCGTCACCAGCACCCTGGCTGCGGCTGGACTGAGGCAGAAGCCGAAGCCGGTGTAGACAGTTCACCCAAAGGGCTTTCGACACGCACATTTGTAAAATTCTGCATTTGGAGAAAACTTGGCGTGAAGCGTCCACCCTAATCATTTCACATTTCTTAAAAGTCACAGCGTCGAGGCACAGTACATTTTGCAACTAAAGTGCAGGGGGCTCTTCCCCTTCACTGTCGCACTGTTAAAAGCACGCTCCGTCTGCCTCCGTGCGGTTGTTCGCGATTGCAACGTCGCCGTTTCAGAGTCCAGAACATGCGAGATGCAGCTGGGCAAGCGCGACGCGGAATGCGGTCCCCTGAGCTGGGCCTGCAGAGCTGGCCGCCTGCTAAGCGGCTTGTCCCCCTGTCCGTCGGCCCGGGCATAGCACCTTACTATTGGAGGCTGGTGGTCGGCGATGCCGGGAGTGGCTCATGAATCCACTGATGCTGCCAACTTTCTAGAAGCTTCTTTTTTTATCTGCACTTATGTCTGGAAGATCCTAGGTCTGCTCTCTGATTAGTAGCAAGGGAAAGCTTGCTGCTAATAACGTCAGCTATTTCACAAACCTGAACTACGTTAAACTGGGGGGAAAAAAGTAAATAATTAAATGAGCTCCCCTTGGAGGTACGTGACAGGCTCCCGTGTCCTCCACTGGAGACGGACACACGGACCCCTGCAGACCCAAGCCACCTGCGTCGCGGGCGTGGTGTTGGTGTAAAAGCCTGGGTTTTGAAGTCTGAATGAGACAGTGAAAATGGTTGCGACTCTATGAGTGAAAGAGAGAAAATAGTCGTGGTTTTTCTATTTCGACAATTTTTAGCCAAGAGACTCAAGAAATAAACTACAGAAGAATGAAAACGTTTAGAAAACCATCGCACGGAACCAGAACAAAAATAATTAAAACATTTCCATAGCAATCTCTAAGGAAACCATTGTTTTCCCATAATGAAAACTAACTCTTGACAAATGATACTGGGGGAAAAAAATCCCTCCAAGCATAATACGAGTTAAATCATAAAATGTGTGAAGAAAAGTGGGGGGCTAATATTTAGAAATCTCTAAAATCTTATTTTACGCATATAATAATTTTATGCAAAAACGACTTACACCATTTTTTTTTATGGAAAAGCAAATAAATTTAATGACATCTTTAACTATATGTGTAGTGCGTTCCCATTTAAAACCTTAACGGGATTGATGTGGTCGTGTACTTGACAAGACGGCATTAAGTTTGCATGGGGGAACACACATGCAGGGAGAAACAGCAGTTGTGCATATCAGGACCGACCGATCCTAATAATACAAACGAAAAGCCACAGCGATCAAGGAAGTTCGATATCAGAATAGTAATATTGCAGGAGAGGCGGATAGATAGCCTCGTGTATAAAGTTTAGTGTTTCATGAACATGGCATTGCATACCTAATTGGGGGAGTGAAGGAGAGAAAATCAGATAGTGCGTATGACTTGACGAGTGCGTATGACACCCTCGCCCCCCAGCAGAAACGCCGTAAAAAGCGAGTCAGTGTGTGACAGCAGCTCCTCCTGAAACGAAGCCACCGACACACCCAGCGCAATACACGCTGGCGACGGCTTGGTTAATGTGGAGGGAGACCGATTTGTGTCAGGAACTTGGTGTTTTCTGTAACCATATCACTTACGGGATAGTGTCAGTCTACACAAATATAGCCTCAAATAAAAGTATGTTTCTAATCACACATGGACCAGCCAGTAACGTATCCACACACGGACCAAGAACCATCTTTCCGCTATGAGCTTCGGTGTCGTGAGCAAATCCCATTTCTGTCACGTAGTTCGGCTTCATACGTCTCAGGAAGGGTGATGCTTTGCGTATAGTTACCAACATAACGTGTGCCTGTTACTTACCGTCCCCAAATCTCTCGTGCGTCTGTGGACCTCTGCGGTCATCATACTTTACCAGTTGTCCTATCAGTTTCACTTTTCTTACTTGTTTTAAAACACGATTAAAGCACAGGCCAAAGGAAAACAGTGCATTTTTTAGCAACTTTCCATTTGTATTTTTCACCTGATCCGTGAACATTCAAATTCCTTTCCGATTGAATGATCGGCTGCTAAATTATGACTTGGTAAATTATGTATGGGCAATAAATATCACCTGCCTCGAGTATAATGAATGTCATTTGCTTAATCAGGTATATGCTATGTTTAATTTATTTTTCTAATTTTTTTTAACTTGTTTTACCAAGGAATTCAATTCAATGATTTGAGTTCTTTTTTCCTTCCTTACTCAAATCCGATCTGCAGACACAGGTGGCCGACCCCTGGCCCAGGTGGGTGTGCTGGACGAGAAGGCCAGCTTTCTCAGGCTCCCCGATGTCCTCCTGGCAAGACAGATGAACAGGGACAGGGCAAGGTCAACACCCTCCTGGAACGTCCGAGCTGACAGGGCAAAGCGTCTTCCTGGGTGGCCCTCTTTCTTCCCAGAGTCCTGCGTGGACGTGGAGGTGGACACACGCCCGACTCTGCAGGTGCTGCTTCTCCTGCAGGCTTCCCGAGGCCAGGCCCCCGCCTGGTCCGGGGACCCCTGCTCTGCTGCCGGCTGGGGGAGGTGCTCCTTCTGTGGCTCCCTCGTGTCACCCCCCGGGCTTTCTGAGGGCCGGGCCCGGTCGTCACCCCTCCCCTGTCCACACGACCAGCGGGTTCTGGGCGCCCTCGTCGCGATGCTGATGTGGCATTTCCCGCTGGGCGTCTCCGATTTGGGGGGGACCAGGTCTGAGGGGTTTCTGTCCCTGCGGGAGTCACAGTCGGTCAGGGCCAGTGAGGACCCCCCACCCCGGGGCCGAGCTGGGGCTGCGGCTAAGCCCGGGGCCCGGCCACCGTGACGCTGAGCTGGGAAATGCCATCGCCTCCCTCAGCAGGCGTGAGAACCGAAGCCACACCAAGCGGGCACCGCAGCCCCCACGCCACACGCCAGCGGCCAGCTCGCTCCTGGGCCTCCGCGCCTGTTCCCTGCACCCCCCTAACCCCCAGGATGCGTGCGCACCCCCGGCTGAGCTCTGCTCCTGGGGTCACGGTCAGCTCCGCCACTGGGTCCCTTCCCGAGATCGTCACCCCGCCTACATCCCACAGAGCGAAGGGTGACTATGCCCTCTCACCCCGAACACAGGCTCTCCAGATGTCATTCTGCTCTGAATCGTCGGTGGCATCAGAAGTCAGTCAATACTCACGGTGAGGAAGCAGCAGACGGGCGAGCACAGACCACACGGGGGAGACGGAAGGGGTTTGTTGTAACCGAGATAAATACATCACTGGACAAAGAGCTATTGCTTTAAAAGAAAAATTAACAGTGATAAAAGGTGCATAAATTTTTCTCACTAGCGTCCGTCCTGTTGCTTGTTGAACGCTTTTTTGGGCCATGGTTAAATGCAAACAAAAACTTTGGTTTTGAGTGAGAATTGTGGTATAATGTTGAGAGATTGGTATTTGACAAGCACACTCTGTATTTGGATACAGGCTTATAATAAAATATTGTCCTTGTGTTTACTGCTGTGAAAGACTCGATGGCGATATTTGTGTTAGATCATCAGAATAAACACAAAATGAAAGGGGAGGAGATACTGGCTGGCTTAAAGGTTCTGGAAAGTTCTCTAAAATTTATTAAAGTATGTCACTGAAGACCACGGGGTATAATTTATTTAAAATTTAAAGAATTGAAATCTTGAGTCAATCATTCAGAAGTCGTGGGTAAAAGTTTGGAAAAGAGTCTTAAAACTAGAAACTTAACTCTCGATTTATCAGAGTTTTCTCATCACCCAGAGTTCCTCTAAGCAGTTTACTGCAAGGTGAAGGTGAATTATATAATTAGAATTTATTTTGTTGTCTCTTTTAACAATCTCAAGAAGAAAAACGTACATGCCAATGGACCCCAAATGCAGGGGGAGACGAGTGGAGTTTGGGGCGATTTCGCTCTCGAGGATCTGCAGGAAGGTGAATGACACCATGTATGTGATTAAAAAAAAAAATGAGCAAGAGAAAAGAAAAATGAGTTCTTTGAAAAAACATCGGAGGATGAGATGAACTTAGAGTTATGTGACTGTTGCTTAGTCTAAATATTATCTCCCCTCTCTTCTCTAAACATCTCTGTTATCCCACTTGGAAAGAAATTAATTTCTAGTTTAAGAAAAAAAAAAATAGACTAGAAACTGGAGAAAATTAGCGTCCACGTAAAGCTCAGTGTTAGAGGTCTGAATGCTCGGCGAGTCCGGTGTGCTCGGCGAGACGCCCCGGGCACACGCTGACGTGGGTGGGGTGGCTCCAGGGTGACAGCCGGGGGCCCGCGGGCAGCACAGAGCAAGTTAGGCGCGCGTTAGGGAATTTCACCAGTCCGTGCCCAAGAGCGATCCTACGTTCTTTGAAAGAGATCGAGGGCCTCTGGATGCAACACAAACCAACAGGAAGAAAACACCACACATCTTAACGGAGGATACACCCAAGGCTGAACTCTAAACAAAATAGGCAGAGATTCTTGACTTCCGTTAACATTTCGTTGTCCTGCTTCAAACCACCACCACCACCACCGCAACCAACCAAAAATAAAGACTTCTCTCAGTTTCTCAAAGACCCTGGATTAGGTCTCCAATCATGAACGGCCTGTGGAAGAACCCCCCGGAGGGGGGACCGAGGGGTGGGTGCCTTTCTGTCCTATATGAAATTTTACCTTTAAGTTCCACCGAAAAGACGAGCAGCCCGTTTACGCATCTTGCCGGACGAAACTGGGTGACAGTCCCAGCAGTGTGACAACGGGCGCCGGGCGGGGGTGGCGCCTGTCACTCGGACACAGGCAGAGCGGTACCTCTTCCCTCCCCAGGAAGGAGGCGTGGCTGAGACATGGGTTTACGTTAGAGCTTTGGCGCTGTCTTAAGTACGTAAGGTTCAGTTAGATTCTATTTCTTTTCTAAGTGGGCATTAGACGCGTAATCGTCTGTCCTGGTGTCTGCGGTGGCATCGACGAAAGCCGACCTTTGAAACGAGTGACACGTGCCACCGAGAAGGCACCGGCGCCTCACTCTGCCTGTAAACACATCCTGGCGTTTTCATCTCATAGCCTGTCAATAAAGTGTGTTTCTTCTGTGGATACTAAAGATATATATATAAATACTACATCGTGGTCAAGGTGAAAAGACCTAGATTAATAGCACAGTACGACCTGGACCCACGCTGGCTCAGACCACACAGAGCAGCCCAAGTCTCTGACAGGTGTTGCTGGAACCTGGATGTGCCAGTCACCGAGGGCGCGGCTCCCCGCCAGCTAAGCGCCCCCCACCCCGCCCCCCGCCGGCCAGAGCAGTGCGGGGCGCTGGGGGACCGTCCGGGCGGCCCCCTCCTGCGGAGGAAAACAGACAAAACCACGAGAGGTGACAGCTTTACTTCTGTAGCGGGTGGTGGAGACTCGTGGGGAGGAGAAACGGGGATACGCGTGAGTGATATAATCGGTCGCAGCCGCTCACGGCGAGCATGGGGTTACAGAATCCGCGTCGGACGCAAAAGCGACAGACAGGGTGTCCGCGTTAGGGCGGGAGCGCGGGAGCCCCTCATGCACACCCTGGTCCCTTAACGGATGTCTCAGTCCCCGTCTCCTCCTCCAGAGCCTCGCCCGTCGCTCGTGCACGGTCAGAGTCCCCGTCCCACGCAGGGTCCGGACCCCATGGCTCAAAGACGGGCTGGGCGAAGGCGTGGTCCCCACCCCGGGTGCCAGGGACGCCACCGCACCCCACAGCAGGTCCTACAGCTCGCACTGGGGCCCGCCGGTCCCCGCCGACGCGGACAGGGCGGCGAGGGTCTGTGCGCAGGGTCGCGTGCTGGCCGGCCTTGCTTCTCGGCGCCACTGTCCCCCGCGGCCCCCGGGGCCGGTGCGCCCGGCGCTACCTGGCCTTCTGCAGCTCCTGTCGCAGCCAGGCCGGCAGCGGCTGCCCCAGCCTGTGCAGCAGCCGGGCCAGGTCCGCGTTGTGGTCTCGGTAGTAGCCGGAGAGGAAGCTTCGAGCCTGGAGGGCCAAAGCGAGAAGAACGGACGTCACCGGCTCGCCAACGGCCTCGGAGACGACCCATTCGCTCTGCGGGGCAGGGACCCCTGTGACCGTCCCCTCAGCTCCACAAGGGTCCGGGAGCCACCGCCACCCCATCGGGGTCCTTGGGACCCGCAGGGGTCATGGCGTCCGCACGGGGGGCGTGACCAAGGCGAATGTGTGACGAGTGGGGGCCCCCCGCGTGCGACCCACCCCATGGATGGCAGTGAGGGAAACACACGCACACACACACACACACGTGTGTATCCTCCACCCGAGCCCACTGCCCGAAACACGGGGCCACGCGCACGACTCAGACGGGGACACCGGTGGCCGGGCCAGGCGGGCGGACGGACGCAACCCGCAACGCCACACGATTTCTGTGCGAATCAGGACAAAAAAAACAACCATCGTGCGCTTTCTGCTTGAAAGCAGGATGAGGTCTCATGACACAGGTCACGACCGTGGCTGTTCCAGTAGGGTGTGGGGGGGGACCGGCCCTTTCAGGGGGCTGGAGGGTCAGTCAGTGACAGATGGCCAAGGGGCCGCAGGCGCCTGCAGGGACAGGCCTGGGAGGGCGCCCTGGTCAGAGACACGTGTCTGGGGAGGGCTCCGAAGCCCCCGACCCTCCCCCACCCTGCCCCCGCATCCGTCCCTTCCAGCTGTGACCCCGAGATACCCTCTCGTGCTGCACCGGTGACCTGGGGGGGAACACACTCAGCTACGTGCTCCCACCCCAGGAGGGGACGTCGGGGCCCCAGGTGACAAGCTGGGCTTGCGACCAGTGTGGAAGGGGGGGCGGCGTCTGACGTGACCAAGCCGGAGCCTGCGGCGCCCGGCGCTGTCCCCGCGTCAGAGGCACGCTGAGCTGTGACTCCCAGCTGGTGTCCGAGCGCAGCCGGGCACTGCCACGGGTCCCTGCGTGAGCAGACCCTCTGCCGGGGCGCAGCCCGGGGTGGGGGTGCTGGCTCCCCGTATCTGGTATGTACGCGGGGTGCTTACACGTCCTGCCCCACACCGCGCGCTCGGCGGACGACGGGAGCCCGTCCCACCCGGGGGAAACGGGGGGACTCTCCCGTGAATGAAGCATTTACGTTTCACCTGCGCCCCAACACCTGTCAGTCACCCCGTCCGCCGCCTGCCCGCCAGGCTCACCCCCGGGGCAGCGCGGCCCGTGGGGGGCAGTGGGGGGGCAGCCAGCCGCGGGCACGGAGCTCGGGGCGCCTCGGAAACGGGGGTGGGGGGGTGGGGGAGCTACCTCGGGGCCCATGGGCGGGTACTTCCGGCCTTTGCTCTTCCCCAGGCATCTGGTCTCCCCTCCTTCCAGCCGCTGGCACCAGAAGCCCTTCTGGGGGTCGAACCTGCGGGGACCAGACGCGTGAGCGCGCGCGAGGGGCGTGGCATGTCACGTGCAGCACGGGGGCGGGGCCGGGGCGTGGCCGTCACGTGCCGCACGGGGCGGGGCTGATAGCTGGCCCCGCCCTTCTAGGCCCCGCCCTCCCCGCACCCCGGTCCACGCCCCCCCCCAATGCCCCGGGCGCCCATCCGAGCGCGGGTGAGAGGCCGCGAGCCGCACGTCGTCGCACGTCTCTGCGCACGTCCGCTGGACACACTCACGTCAGCGCCTGGGAGTAATTGAAGTGAGGCGTCACGCCCAGGAACCTCTGGATTTCGTCCATGACGGCGGCGGGGTGCGACCTCAGCTGCTGCCCGTCCACGATCAGCAACTGCAAGGTCAGACGCGGCCCCTTGAGGAAGAACGTTAGGGACACGGCGCCCCCGCCCGCGGCCCCTCCCCGGGGCCCCCCACACGGCCTCCTCCCACGGGTGGGCGTGTTAACCAGGGGTGGGTGACAGGGACCAGGAGGGGGATGCACCCGGCTCAGAGTACAGCTGAGCTGAGGCTCCTAAGCTTCCAGATGACGATCACGAGTTGCCAGAGGCGATAGTGACACCCTCAGTAACCCGAGCGTGGCTCAGAAACCAACACGAAGGCCGTGTGGCAGAGACCCGCAGCCCCAGGGTCCCCCGGCTGCGCAGGCAGGCCAGCGAGGGGCCGTGGGCTGGCTGCGGAGCTGAGCCCATGGCTCGGGCACAGCGGGCGTGGACGGACGTCACCCATCCACGCCCTCCCTTAGCGACCGTGACAGAGGACCCAGGGGCTCATGGCCGCCGGGTCTGGCCAACGACAGGGACGCTTTGCTCACTCCCTCCTTTCTGGCTCTGTCCCATGCTCCCAGGCCAGGGACTGCCCTCCCCATCCTGACACGCTGACGCCAGAGCTTCCGACCAGGCAGGAGCCTGCCAGCACAGGTGACACCCGGGTACCTGCACGCGGCATCCCACGCGCTTTGTCATCTAGCCGCCTGCTCTGCGAGCCGCTGAGGGCTGTCGCATTCGAGTCCCAGGGTGTCCCGTGGGACGGCGTGTCCCCCTGAGAGCAGCTGCACCCTTCACCACGCTGCCACCCGAGCACACGCCGCCTCAGGCACCGTCGCCACCCTGTGTGCCACTGCCACGCGACCCGGGCGTCACAGATGGCGGCCACAGCCGCCGGGACGTTACCTGGGAAGCAGCAAAGTGGGCCAGCCAGCGCTCCAGGTGGGCCGCGTACCAGCCGGGCACCAGGCACGTCCTCTGCAGCGCCAGCAGGTCGGGCGGGGCCTGCCGGCCGCTCGTCACCACCGCATGGAAGTCAAACCGCAGGGCGGCCGGGTCGCCCTGCGCCCGCTGATGCTGCCACGGAGAAGAGCGAGGGCAAGGTCAGCGTCCGCCTGCACGGGCCCTCGCGCACATGTGCGTGCGTGATGTGTGTGTGTGTGCGTGTGGGATGTGTGTGTGAGATGCATGATGTGTGCGTGCGTGTGCGTGCGCGATGCTTGTGGGATGCGTGTGCATTTGGGATGCGTGCGTGAGATGTGTGATGTGTGTGTGTGTGTGCGCGTGTGGTGTGATGTGTGTGTGCGATGCGTGTGCATGTGTGTGCAATGTGTGATGCATATATGCGTGTGTGCAACATGTGATGCATGTATGTGTGCGTGCAATGCATGTGTGAGATGTGTGGTGTGTGCATGTGTGCACGATGTATGTGCACGTGTGTACGTGAGTGTGGTGTGTGTGACGTGTGTGTGTATGCGTGATGTGTGTGTGCATGTGTGATGCATGTGTGTCCGCCCACGCTCGCCCCTCCCCTCGCCAGCTTCCCCAGGCAAGGACGGACGCCCCGGCTTCTCTGGCCCCGGCCCGCAGACCGTGTGGCTCTCCGCTCTGCTTCCCGCATCTGTCTCCCGCTCAGACCCCCGCCAGGGCGCCCGCCAGCTCCCGGCTCCGTGGGGCGCGACCGTGACTCCACGTGGTCACCGTCTGTCGGCTGTCCCCACCAGCCCCCCCGAACGCGCCTGCTGCCGTCTCCCCTCCTCC
The DNA here is from genome assembly GCA_004027375.1 of Macroglossus sobrinus. Classification (NCBI taxonomy): domain Eukaryota; kingdom Metazoa; phylum Chordata; class Mammalia; order Chiroptera; family Pteropodidae; genus Macroglossus; species Macroglossus sobrinus. Next base: position 21,575 of record PVKZ01006195.1, read on the forward strand.
CCGTGGGACACAGTCGGGCCCCGCCCGGCGTCCTCGATCAGCTCTTGGGACGACGATGACGAGTGTACTGCGTTTTCCCGCGGGTGTAACCGGGGGGAGGCGGCACGTGTCACATGACGACGCCCCACGAGACGCTTCCGAGGACCCGCCGCCCACGGCCGCCGTCCGGTGGCCCAGAGGGGACATCTGCGTTCTCCCTGGGCGCCGTGTTTGCTCCAGATTCTGTTGCTTTTACCCCCTCACGCCCCCCCCATACGTCACGCTTCCCCCGGCATTGACTCACGGTCCCCGTCCGGGCCACCCCCGGCGCTGACCCACACGGAGCCACGCGCCCCACGGGGCGGCCGCCGCCTCCCACCTGGTACCAGGAGTACGCCCGGTCCGCGGGGTCGATGAGGATGCTGACGATCTTGGCTTTGGGGACCAGAGAGGCCGCGCGCTTGGGGGCGTCCTCCGCGTGGAAGTAGCCGGAGCTCTTCTCGAACAGGAAGTCGCTGCTGGCGTTGGGCGGCGTCGGGAAGAAGGCCATGTACCTGGGGCGCGGGGGGCGGCGCGGTGAGTCTGGGGCCGGCTCCCGCCCGGGCAGACGCGCCCGTGGCCCGCGGCCCGCGGCCCGCGCCCCGCGCCCCTTACCAGTCCAGGCCCTTGTGGTAGTTGCTGCCGTCGAAGAACTGAACTTCCTCGAGCGCGCGGGGGCTGGGCAGGCCGCTGGCCACGGCGGGGTGCATGA
>PVKZ01006195.1:22404-39227 GCA_004027375.1 Macroglossus sobrinus
GGCCATGGGGGGTCAAGGTCACGGTGATGGGAGGCAAAGGTCAGGGTGAGGGCGGGGGGCCAAGGTCACGGCAATGGGGGGTCAAGGTCATGGCGATGGAGGGTCATGGTCATGGTAAGGGAGGGGGTCAAGGTCACAGAGAGGGAAAGGCCAAGGTCATGGCGATGGGGGGGTTCAAGGTCACGGTGATGGGGTTCAAGGTCACGGCAAGAGAGGGGTGACACAGGCTATTCTAACAGAGCATCAGCGATCCTCAGTGGGCCAGTTCTCCTGGCCGACACAATTTCCTTGACATCGGGGACGAGTGTCCCACGTGGCAATGACCGAGCGGTGTTCTGCGCGGTTGTCGTCCCCGTGATTCTAACACCGGCCTTGGCATTTGTCGCTGGCCAGGTGAGGGGTTGGCCGATCCGGCCAGGGCAGGACTTCGGGAACCGGTGGTCCCACCCCCTCCCCCCAGAGCAGTCACCTGACCCCGGGGGGCCCCCAGGGAACACGACCCCCGGAACCACAGAACAGAGCCAGACGTCTCCACGGCCGCGGGCTGGGGCGGCTCCGTGCGCAGCCCTGTGGCGGACGCTGGTGACGACTCCACTGCCACACGCGCCGGGCTCCGCACGCCCAGAGCGCGTGGACGTGGTCGGGAGAACAGGCCCCTGCCCTCCTAGCGGGACAGGCCCCGGGGAGCGGGGACCGGCGAGTGCCCCCAGCACAGGGGCGCCCGGGAGGCCGTGGGGGCCGCCGGGAGGGGGCGCTTTCTGAGGCTGCACCTTACGATCAAGCGTTCCCGCAAGGGCTAAGGGGGGCCGGGCTCCGGGAGGAGGGCCCTGGGCCCGTGTCCTCGGGCCTGACGGGCTCCGACAGCGCCGTCCTGCCAGCTGGAGCCTCGAGGGGCACGGGGACGGGCCCTGGCCGGCCAGGACGGCCGGGCCGCAGGAAGCGTCCCAGCCCTCGTCACGCCACAACGCGTCTCCTGAGCGCACGGGACGCTCGCGCCCGATCTCTTCCGTTTTAACTCGGTCTGGGGCGAGTCACAGCCCAGCTGCCAGTTTGATCCCTTCCATCCTCGTCCGTCCAACCCTCACCTCTGAAAGCGTGTGTGTCACTGTCCTCGTAAATACAAACGAGGACAGAACGAGGTTTCCACCCACCAGCCTGCCGTGCGCTAGCGGAGCTAAGAAGTAATACTCGCCGGGGACGGAAGGTAGAAGGAGTGTCTTTAAACTCAGCTTTTTAACATGGTTTTGCAACGTGGGGTGCTCTGCTTCGTTAGCCGTCCCTGGGTGAGCCCGGGGGGCAGGGGACGGGGGGCGGGGCTGGCAGAAAATTCACACACGTCAGGGATGATGGCCCCCAACGTGACCGATCTGCAAATACGTGCTGTTCTTCTGTCCCCTCCCCGCACGTGACTGCTGTAATGCAATTCATATTCCTGGAGGACGGAGAGATTTCAACGACCGACACCTAAGAGTCGCGAGATTGTTTTGCCCACGACCTCAAAACGCGATCTTCTCGCTCCAATGACGAATCCCCTCCCGGGGGGCCGAGCCGATTGACCGCTGCCGCTCGCCCGTGTCACGCTCTGCACGCTCGCTGGTGAAAACGTGCCTCGCCCAAGGAGTGAATTCACAAGATGCGGCCCAATAAAAACTTTGATGAATTAGGACAAGAGCCAAGGGCGTAAAGCTGCCACGCAGGGAAGAACGCGTAAACTATTCTGACTGGAAGTGTCGTCCTGCTGGTGAAACACGCTCAGCCTCGCCGACGACGCTCTTACACACTTGTCCTCGGCACGCACCGAGCACCGAGGGAAGGCGCGCCTGGTGAGCCTCTGGGTGTCGGGAACCGCGTCCACACCACGTGCACACCCAACGGTTATTCACACACACACACACGCATGGAGGGCGTCTCAACGCGCTAACGGCGGCGGCGGCTCCGGGAAAAGCATCCCTTCGAGGCCGACGTGCAGTGGACAACAGCTGGACTCCAGCTGTGGCGCTTGTAAAAACAACCAGCTGAACTGACCAGGTCATCAGCGGGCAGAGCCACGAAACGGAGAAAGTAAAAATCGGACTCCAGAGCCGTGCCATAGGCCCTCAAAGTCGCCAAACAATCCGATGCCCGTTCGCCTGTTTTAAAATCCATAGCTATGAAGGTTTATTTAGCTCTCGCGTCCAGTTGGCAGGCGGGGCTGGGGTCGTCTGAGGGGTGTGGCATGGAGGCCTGCGGGCGGCCCGGGCGGGCGTCCCTACCTGTCTGCGGGGGCCCGATGATGAGGAACCTCGGGAGGTGGTCGCACGTCTTCTCCTGGGACCAGATGCCCTTGTGCCGCTTGTCGTCGCAGGGGTTCTGCAGGGGGGAAGTGCAATGGGGCCTTCGGTGCGGAGCGCACGGCGGGGTCCCCGGGGCGGGGAGGGGCTTCCGCGGGCAGCCGGGTTCACGCCTGGCCCTGGGCTGGGGCAGGCCCACCTCGCGGGCACCCGGTGGCTCCTGACACAGGGGTCCCCCGCCCTCCAGCCGGTCTCCCCTGTTCTCGTCCTGTCCCACCTCCGACCAAGGCCCACCACCCAGAAGCCACCGCCTCCCCGGTCTGTGCTCCCGTCCGTGCCCCTCGGCCTCGACCCCTCCGAGCCTGGTCTGGCCGCGCGCCCTGGGTCACGTGTGCTCGGCCGCGTCCCCTGCCCCCTCACACTGCTGGCCCTACTGACCCCCAGCGTGGCCCTGTCCTGTCTGCTGACCGCACGCAGGCCGAGGGCTGCGCCCCCCCCTCCGTCCTTCCTCTCGGCCGCACCCTGGCCGCACAGGGGTCACTGCGGGTCAGCCGTGGCGAGGAAAGGCCAGACGCACAACCCCGTGGTCCAGCATCACCCCCGCCGTCCCCCTGTCCTGCCCCCCGCCGCGCGCCATGTCCGGGACCCCCACTCCTCTGCCCCCCCCCCATTTGGGAGAACAAAAGGGGCCTCCCAATGCAAACGATGCTGCTTCTTGAAACATTTAGCGCCTGGCACGTTGGCTGTGTGACATTAGTAACATCCACAATGATTACCTTCAAAACCCGCGTTCGTCAATAAAATTCTTTCCAAAAAAACATACGCTGGGCATTCAAACGGTGATAATGTTTTATCCAAATCTTGAGGGTGACATAAGACGGCCGAGCATTCCCGGTCCCTAGTCACGGACCTCGAGCAGTTCTTGTTCAGACACCTGGCCACCAGCGTCCCCCTGAAGCCTGGCGGTGTCCGGTATGGTCTCCCCCACTTCTCCGGAGAACGGCCGGCAACCCTCTGCAAAGCTGCTCTGGGGGCCGTACATTTGAAAAGGCGACATTTTCCATCAGCTCTGCTCTGCAGGCCAGTCTGTTTCTAACCGCAGACACAGGCTATCGGTCTGAGGCACTACGTTCTGTCCAACCAGAAGCTCCTTCCAAGTCTAATTTTTTTCCCCCATATTGAACTGTCTAGCTATTAGAGACCGAATATTTTTACACTTGTTTTCATGTAAAGCGTCTTTCTCTTTGACGGATATTTTTTTTTTTCAAGATAAAACTTGTCCAGTAAGTTGTCTTCAATTGTGATTATTTTGACCGTTCTGTCAAATACAGGTTCCGCACTATCATGGATTTCCCAATGCTGTTTCATCTTGGCTCTGAGTAGAACTCATCTCATTAAGAGCAGGAGACTGCCAGGACCTGCTGACTGCAGCTGAACTTCCAAAGTTCAATGAAAAATGCCAACGTGAACCCTCCAACTTCACCTGAAGTCTCGTCATTTAATTTGTTCAGTCTCCTCCCTTCTCGTTTGGAAGCTTCGTTTTCTTTTAAAGATGCCAAAAGGCACTCTAAAAAGAAAAAATGTGATTTTAAATATGTTTTTCTTCAAAATAACATTCTTCTCTAAAATGACTTTCAAAGCCGGTTCTCCTCAGGGTCATCATCCAGACGGACAGGGACTTGGCGCCGGCCTGCCGAGCTGGCCACGGGATGCTGGCCAGACCCGGCAGGTGACAGGTGACAGGTGACAGGTGGGGGAGCCTTGGCAGGTGCACGCACTCAGAGGCAGGATAAACCGATGAGGCTCCGGGGCGCCCCCTGGTGGCCGGTGGCCCTCAGAGTCCAGAGCTGGAGCGGCGGGGTCCTCTGGGAAGCCCAGGGCGCCACCCGGCTCCTGGGGTTTTGGCAGCAGTGTTCTGTCGCTGTGTCACTGACAGGTGACGGGGAGCTGCTGCTCGTTGTGAGTGGAACCCAGAATGGGAAGCTGCCTGCAGGAGGTGAGCCCGAGGTGCCAGCCACCCTGCCCGGGGTCATTGTCATGGCCCTGCTCTGGGTCACCGTCACGGCAGGCCCAGGGCCCGGCGGCCCAGCTTGCGACAGGCGGCGGGGACAGCTTCGAGCTGGCGGAGCCCACGTGTGCCACGTGCGCCCTCGGCTCACACAGCCTGTGGCCTGGGAGTGTCGGGGTGGCCGCTGGGCCGGGGTGCTGCGTGTCTGTCACCCGCCCGGGTGACACTGAGCAGAGCCAACACCCCGGCCCATCTGCAGAAGCGAGCGCCCCACCGCTACCGCGACCTTGAAATGCGCCCTCACCCCTGTCCCCAGCCACGTCGCCCATGCGAGCGTGGTATGCTTGACACGCAGGCACGAGCAGGAGGGGTCCGGGACCAGCCACGCCGGGGGGAGGGAGAGGGAGGAGGGGGGAGAAGGGGGTGGAAGGAGGAGGAAGGAAGGAGGAGGAGGGAGGAGGAAGGAGAAGGAAGGAGGAGGAAGAAGAAGATTATTTCTGGCAAAGATCATGAAAGTCCAAGTGTCATCCCAAGCAGCAGCAAAGCATTTTCTGCACTCTCATGCTTTTTTGTTCCATTGCTGTTCTTTTCATTTTAAGTCAGGAAATAATGACAAAGCAATTGTATCTCTTTTCATTTTCACTCTCCGATTGTTCCCTGGAGATGTGAAACGGCTAGAAACAGCAACTTTAAGTACCTAGCACTGTAGATACACTGAAACCTTGTAAAAAAAATAAAAACGGTTAAAATCGCGGCGGCCGCTCTGGCTGCAGGGCTGGCGAGGGCACGCCGGCCGGCGCTCACACAGGTGAGCGGATGCAGGGGCGCTGTGCACACCTGGCGACCCGGCGAGCAGTCCCTGTGGACTGACACTCGCGTTGCACTTTTTCATCAGGTGACAAAGCCGCCTCACGTGCATGGCGCGGGGTGCTAATGAAAGTCTACTTAGGGAACTAAAGGGAGTCAGACAGATGTGACGAGCACGTGTCCGTTTTATCCATGGTCATACAAACGTGCGATTTGGAAATCGGAAGAAAGATGGCAGCTGATTCAGTCGTTAAGAGTGGACCACGCTAAGTCAGAAGGCGCGCTGACGGGTACAGAGACGGGCCTGGACGTGTACGAGTGGCGGACACGTGGACGGACCTGTGCCACCTGTCTGTAGGGTCGCGGTGATGGGCCACGTGGTGATGGGCCAGGAACACCGAATCAGTGCGAACTGTTATTGCCTGAGGGACACCATGGCCGTGCCCTCAGCCGTGACTGTCATCTTGTCGGAATGTAGACAGGACAAGAGCAGAACCACTGGGAGGGGTGGGGTCAGGCCGGAAGGCACCGCGCACTTGACCTTCACCCGGCCTTCCGCGGCTTCTGGACCGCGCTTACGACGGAGTGCCGCCGGCTTTGCCTCCGTGAGCCAGCCGTCACCAGCATCTCCGCGCCTGCACGGTCCCCTCTGGAGCTCACCCAGCTCCGCGACTACGCCCCGGGGTCCTCCGACGCGTGCGAGGCTGACGGGCCCTTCCGTCCAAGGAACCTTCCACGTGATGGAACCCACGGGAACCCACGGGAGTCTTTCCACGATCGTTTGCTCTTGCGTGTCACTTAAACTCTTACTAAGCTGCATTTTGATAGTGGATGCAGACATTTCTAAACTTGTCTGACAGCAACAAGGATCTGTGGACGCTGGAGCTTTTTCCGACTCATTCTGTCCTTCGAGGGGACGCTCCCGGGAACTGCCAGCTCGTGGAGACGCGTCTCTGTGTCCGCACACGGTCTGCTGCTCCCAAGGTGACACGGCTCCCTGCGGAACAGTTCCGTTTCCTGCGTCCATTCCCATGTGCACCCCCAGTCAACGACCCCATGTGCACCCCCAGTCAACAACCCCATGTGCACCTCCAGACAACGACCCCATGTGCACCCCCAGTCAACAACCCCATGTGCACCCCCAGACAACGACCCCATGTGCACCCCCAGCCAACAACCCCATGTGCACCCCCAGACAACGACCCCATGTGCACCCCTAGACAACGAGCCCGGTGTTTCATATTTAATGGACAGTCGGTGGATATTCAGAGTCATCGTGCTGACCAAATCCCACGGGAGCTGGCATCGCTTCGATCCCATCCGCTCCTTCACAAATAAACAGCGTCACACATGTTGACATATCAACAAATACGATTCTTTATTTTAAAACCTCACACGCTAAGAAAAAACACAAATTCTGCATTATTATTATTATTTTTTTTCTAAAGGAAAGAGTGACACTTGGGGCTATTCCCCCCTCCTGTGTGTCCGCCCTCTGCCAGCTCTGCTAGGGTGGCTACTTTCTCTCATGACTGCACCCCGAATCGCGGATGCCTCGTGGATAAGTGTGTGCGGACAGAATTCATTTACTCTTAGCGACACTGATTTGATACGTGTGCGAGCGCTTTTCAGTGACGGCCACTTTACGGGACACAACACTTCGCCTTGGTGAAATTCGGCGCCATCTGAGCTGCGCCTTTAGCTGTTTCTCTACCTGGCGGACTCGACGGCCCAGCGACCTGCTGGGAGGGTCACGTGATGGGAGGCGCAGTCCTGCGTCAATGCACAAGGCCAGGCGCCCCTCTCCCTGGAGACCCAGTGGCTGGCTGGCCGCCTCGGGGTTCGCAGCGCCCACGCTCAGCTCGGTCCCACCCAGGATGACGCGCTCGCGGACGCGCGCCTCCCACATCCTGCACGCATGCTCTGCCGCCCCCCCTCACCCCCCCGCCCCGCCCCGGCCGGCAAACGCAGCCACCGCAGCAAATAAAGCGCAGGCGCTCTGTCCCCAGAGCAAAGGGCACGCGTCCTGGGAGGGACAGGGACTGCCAGGCAAAGGACGCGGATACCTGCTAAGCGCCCTCTCCCACGGAGGTCCCCACACGGCGGGGCGTGCTCAGCATCCGCGCCCCACCCCCACCTCCCCCACCACCCGGGAGCCCTGCCCCCCCCCCCTCCACTCACCTGCCACAGGGGGTCCCTCTGCTCCGGGAACAGCTCGAAGTACTTGCGGGCCAGCTGCACGGGCGGCAGCGTCTGCAGGCGCAGGTTGGTGCAGCTGTGCACGAAGTCGGCCAGGTGCACGAAGGTGTAGGGCCCCAGGCGGTCGTTGCCGTAGTTGGACAGGTGCGTCATGAAGACGCTGACCTGGAGGGAAGCAGAACCGCAGTGCAAGCACCGCGCGCGCCCGCGGACGCGCCCTGTCCCGCCCCGCCCCGGCGGCGCGCGAGCAGCAGCCCCTCTGCCGTTTCTGGGGTGTCACGGGCCGCATCGTGAGCCCCCCTCCTGTGCTGGAGCTGGAAGCCCAGAGTGACCGTGTTCGGAGAGAGGGCCTTTAGGGAGGCGCGTGGAGTGCGGTGAGGTCGCAGATGGGACCCCGATCTGGCCGGACCTGCGTTCTTGGGAGACCAGGGTGAGCGTGTCCCCGCTGCCCCCCCACTCCTCCCCACCCCCCACCCAGCACACAGAGCAGCTCGGTGAAGACACAGCCGGACCGGGCTCGGCTGGCTGCGGGGAGGAGACGCCTCACCAAGAAATGAGTTTGGGGAGCCTCGGCCGGGGTCGGGGTTCCAGAAGTTCGCTGTTTCAGCGCCGCGTCTGTGGTACCGTGCCAGGGGCCCTTGTGCGGGGTGCCCTCCACGGCGGGGACACACTCCCGATCCTGTGCTCCCCTGGGTGCCGGGCACGGCCTCTGGGGAACCGTCCGGAGGTGGGGGAGAGGCTCCCCGCCGCAGCGGGGACGCGGGGGTGTGGGGCTGGGGCTCGCCCGCCTCCTCAGCATCCCTGCATCGTGTACATGGCACGGAGGATGCCCGCGGCACTGACCACGAGCTGGCCGAGAACCTGAGCCCTTCCCGACGACGCCGGGGTGAGACCCTCGCAGGGACCGCAGGAGGGAGGACCGCCACTGTCCCCTGTCACACGGGGACGGGGACGGGGACGCCGCTCAGCCCAGGCACGCCCAGGCCCCGCCTCCAGGCAGCGGCTGTGGCATTGGAACCTTGTCTGCTTGCTTCCCTCCCTAAGGCGACAGGACAAACAAACCTGGCAGCTTCCCCCATATAATAAAATTATAGAGAGAGAGCTGGATGCCATCGTTTTTTTTTCCCCCCGTTTGCCGTTTTGAAAATAAAAGACGGAGAATATCCGTCTGCCCGAGAAAGTGGAAAAATCTGTGTCAGGATTATCTTGCAACTCAGAGGTCGTCTTTTTCCCTCTTAAATTGGAACGACAGAAGAGAGATTATTTGGGGGGCTCCTGGGTGATGGCTTCTACGACAACGAGTCACAGCGTCCGAGGGGGACGTCACTGCGAGGCCGGACTGTCCCCGAAGGCCGCGTCCCCCTCCTCGCGCTTCCAGCCCATGTGTCCCCCTGGGGGGGCCGTCAACGCTTTTCATTCTAAAGGTCAAAAAAGAAAGGTTTTTCTAAAAAAAAAAAAAATATATTCTTCACATAGCTTGTTTAGATGGAAATTTAAACGAAACCCCCAGCTGCTCCTTGATACAAAGCTCTTCACCCGAGATGCGTGTGCAGCCAGGGGGCGGGCTCAGGGTGCCCGTGTCCCTAAGTCCCTCGTCCTCTCGTTGGCCAGTTTCCTTCCCAGTCACCGTCTTTTTTTTTTTTTTCCTTTTTCTTTTTCAAACAGGAAGTGCTCTCTCGGCAAAACTGAACGACAGACAGAGCTTCTAGAACATAAGGTAGTCCCGGGAGCTGATGACCATAAAACCGCAGTGGTTGTCACGAGAACGGCACAATCGCCTCGAAGTCACATGCGTTCGATCCCGTTAACTGTGCCTTTATCCCGCGGTAATCAAGAAGTAAGGCAGCGGGCGTGGCAGGCTTGGGGCGATTTCAGTTTCTCGGGGCTGAAATCATCGCGGAAATCCAGGCTGCGGGCCGGACACCCCAAGAAGGGGAATGACACCCTGGACATGGGTCCCCCGCCCCGCAGCGCCGTTATTCTGAGACGGGAATTCAAGGCACACCTCGTCCGGCCTCGGACACGATGATGAATGAAATTACTACTCGGAGAAAAAATATTAACGGGAGGTTATTTTTATGATCGCGAGCAGGCGCACATGATCGCGGCATTAGCGTACGTGCGTTAACGTAACGCTCATTTTTTAAAAAATAGAGAATGATCGTTTTTAAAAAAATGTATCAAATTTATTAAGGTGACATCGGTTGATGAAACGCTATAGGTTTCGAACGTAGGGTTCGGTAATGCGTCATCGGCACGTCATCGCCCCCCAAAGTCACATCTCCTTCCCTAACACGACGCTTTTAAAGGACTTTGTGCCCATTAATTCTGTCCTTGACCCAGAATGTCCTTTGGGGGAGCAGCCTGGTTTTGTGCAGGGAGCGTAAACCCGCTGCTGGGCAAACGGGGGGCGCGTCTCAGGTAGAACGTGGCATGTGGGGGTGCTGGGGCGCTCAGTGGTCCCTGGGCTGAGAATAAAGTCGGGCGCCGTGGGCACAGCGGCGGCGTCACCGCTGAGCGGGCCGCGTGACAGCCGGGCGGGGGGGCCGAGGGCGGACAGTGGGGGCAGCGGCTTCGCAGGGCGCGGGGACGCCCCCTCCCGCTCCGGCCGCCGCGCCCCGCTCTGCGGCTCAGCAGCCGACATCAGCCGCCGGCGGCCCCCTCTCCCGCCCGAGTCCACCGTGTTTAAAAATACATCCATTAGCGCATTAAATTATTGATCAGGCTTTCAGTTCTCACAGCACGCGAGGATGGATGGAGCCCCCGAGGGGCTCCGGTTCCCCCACCCCCCGCCCCCCGTGTTTTTCCATAAAACGTTAGCTTGATTCGGAACACAGCATAAAGGCCGGAACCGCGGGGAGGAGCTCGGCGTCGGGCGCGCTTAGCGCAGCGTTGCGGGTTTGAACGCGGGACCCGTCCAGATCCAGACGCGGGGGGTGGGGGGACTGACCACGGCGACGCCTGCAGGCACCCCAAGTCCCGGCTCCTCGGTAAACCGGGGCAAACCCTTGTCCACGTCCTCAGACACCGCGCGCCAAGCGCCTCCCCCTCCCCCACGAGACCGCGCCCTGCCGCCCCCTCCCCTCGACCCCCACCCCCATCTTCCGCTTGGACGGCGTTATGGAGACACCCCACTTTCTCGGGTGAAACTGTGACACGGATCAGACGGTCGGTTAGTGGCCGATCTTAACGCCATCGTCCCTGGACCCTAGTCAATGAAGGCGCATGAGCTGGCCACGTGGTTCTACGTTCGCTCCGAAGCATCGCTCAGGGGGTGCCAGGAAGCCCCCTAATGTGGAGACACGGAGAGGAGGATGGCAGGGGCCCCGGGGTCTTGGTGAGGTCGTGTTGGGGGGCCCCCCACACCCCACGCTCCGAGCAGGGCTGCCCCAGGCCAGGGTTCTGCCAGCGGCCCTGGCACTGGGCCGGCCTGAATCCCCCCCCGCCCCCCGCTTCCCTTTCTTTCCATCCCTTTAGTCTCCCGGCGGGTTCTCTTTGTAACGATCCGAAGTTAAAAGCAACAGCGTTTCCCTGTGCGCTTTCGGTAGAACTGGTCCCACGTCAAATTTCATTTGCACATTTTAAACGGTTAAACCAGAGAAAAGTTGGTTACCTGTGTGTGTAGCAGAGTAGAAATCACTGCTGTCGACACGTGATGCGTGATCCACCTCATGTTCTTTCTTAATAAACGCAAGTTTTATCCACCGGAATTAGCCCTGATCGCTATGGGAGAAGCCTGTTCAGTGGCATCTTCTGTTCTGTTTCAGAAGGTGCCACACGCGTGCGTTTCTGACACAGGCGCTAGGCGGGGCTGCAGTGGCCAAGCTGGGGGTCCCCGCCGGTCCCGTGGGCCCAGGGCCACACAGCACTGCCAGCCCTGCCCCCGATACCCCTCGTGGGGCCCGTCTCCCCGCCCCAGTGGGGAAGGAGCCCCTGGAGGCCAGCCTCTCGGCTGCCGCCGTGGCCAGGAATGGAGCCGAAGTCGCGAGACCACGGGGCTGGCGAGACCACAGGACCGGCCACCCCGGCGGAGGGGTCTGCGGGGCGGCCGTGGGGACGGGCCCTCGACCATCACGTCGTCGCTGGTTTCTCAGGGCGACGCTTGCTCCGTGGGCCACGCATCCGGAACGAAGTCACGCAGATAACACCGGCCTTCTCAACGCCGGCGCGTAGCACGCCAAGCGTCTCTGCCTCCCACACGTCATCGTGGATTTCTTGTCTGTCACCCGATCGGCGGCTCGCAGGCAAGGTGTGATCTGACTTTCGATCAGAGTGTCTGCAGGAATGCCGATACAGGGTCTCGTGGGACTTTTGCCTAAGATTAAGAATGCTGCTTTTCAGAGTTATAAAATACAGCCAAAAAAAAAAAAAAACAGGGAAAGTGAGATGTAAGAAGATACGTTGTTTTCGTGACTTTCTCTGTTTTCCTGTCTAGCCGATTTCTTTGTTTCTTTTTTTTTTTAACATAACTTAGGATTCCAAGTGCTTGCAAACGACAGCACTCATCTCGGAGTCCTACTATGCGAAACAGACTGTGGGCTTAATCTTTCTTACTCAGTATTCGGTCGGTGAGTTAGGGGATGTCACATTTTCAGGCTGACCGTTTTCCGGTTAATTCTGAATGGCGGCCACGGCCGCCGCAGTTCTGTTCCTTTCCGCTTAGTTTCATTAAAGGTTTATTTTGGGGATCCAGAGAAGTCGGCATCGGCTATTTCCCCACCCCACCCCCCGGAGTTTCGCTCCCGACGCTGTAACGCATCACCCCGCGTCCACGCTGGGGGCAGCTGCGTCTTCTCCTCGGCGGCCCTCCTGTCCACACGTGTCCATCTGTCCCCGTCTCTCCCGGTGGCCGATGACGCCAGGACGCCCCTGGTCCACGTTCGTGAGCGAACAGTGGGAAAGGCCGCGGTCGAAACAGGAGGAATGAGGAAAGAGAAAGATGATGAACCCTGGGCTCCATTTTCCCACGAATCGGGACGTAATTAACTATGAGCTACGAGGCTGAAAGGTTTTATTCTCAGAAGGCCAGACACTCTGCTTCACTTAGGGACCTGGACTCAGGAGGAGGGTGCGGGAGGGACGGAAAGAGAGAGAGACTCACGGAGGCGAATCTCGGAAGAAAGACGGTGCGGCAAAGCCCGAGTTAGGAAGAAACAGATTTAACCCTGCATCTGGGTTCGGATGATAAACGTCCCTTCGACTGTTATGTCCATCCTGAGACTTCCCAATCGCGTTATCACCCCGGCAGCGTTTCTGATGAACAGAGGAGTTTGGGGGAGACTTGTTCACAGATGAGCATTCGTTAGTGACACACCTGTCCCTGTCAGCGTGACCTGCCAACTCCCATCCTGTGACAAACGGGCACGGTCAACTCACTCTGTCCCCTAACTCCGCCCATGTCACATGTGAATGCAGGCACAAGGTATGGAAAAGACTTAATTGTGGCATTTTCCCGTATTTGCGAAAACACGGTAAAATCATTTTCTTTATCTTATTTTAGGTCATTCCACTTTAAGTGTGGGACACACACACACACACACACACACACACACATAAATACATATATCCTGTCAGCTCCTCTGAAGAATTATAATCATTTTTTACAATTAAGCCTGTTTGTCAAGACTGGAATCTTTGCATATGTTATAAAAATTCGGCTTTTGATAAGTAAGAGTAATAACTGTGTACTTTGGTGATTCATGATTGTATTTTCTCTGCATCTGTGTTTTAATTTTACAGCTGGGACGGGGAGGAATGAGGAGGGCTGGGGCACATGGGCCTGGGGCAGTGGCACGTGACATGTGGGACGAGGCCCCCCGCCACCGCTGGGGCCATCCTCGGGTCCCTGAGAGGCCAGCGCGGACCCGTCGCAGGCCCAGGCCCACCCGCGCCTGCGGCGAGAGGCGCGGACTCGAAGGAATCATTCGTGAAATGATTCTGCTGCTTAGATAAGAAGTTCGTGTAACATCAGACCTGTCCCTGGCAGGTGCGTCCTAGGCGACTTAAAGGAGCAACACTGGTGAGAGAGAGACGAGGGAGGACAAGGCCGAAGTCAGGTTTCAGTGGACGCCGTAAACATTCGTGATGTCCCTCGGTCATCCTGATGCCGGGGACTCCGCACGTTAAGAAAACACGCAAACGGACAGGACGGAAACGATACGCTCTACGGCGAGATGCATTTTAAAAAAACTGTAAAATAATTGAATGTTTTACATTAACTTTGGAATGTTAATTAACGTGGCGGGTGCCTGTGAATTTTGTCCTGGGCTACTCACACTATTATCGGTAAGCAGGGACCTAGTGCCTTGGTTATCAGAAAAAAAAAAAAAAATCTCTGCCTTTAAATGAGCTCATTCGAATTAAATTCTGGTGAGCTTTTTCTCCCTTTCTGGGAAAATAAAATAGTGGGCTGGCCTATGTTTTAATTATGTGGAGTGAATTTTGTGAAATACACAAAATTTTATCCTTTCATTCTGTAGGATCAAATTTGCAAAGTCATGTCACGTGTGCAGTGTCAATTATGACTTCTATGGGGATGTAGACCATGATTTTTTTTATTATCTCAGATTAGGTTTTTCTCCCCACTCGCACCAGACTCAGAAACACTGAGCAAAAATCAGGAAGCACGAACACACTCACGCACGCGCGTACGGACGCACGGACAGGAATGCCTCAAATCTTTTTTCTCGTAACAGTAAATCAGTGCTTACAAAGCTGCACTTCTACTGCTCGGAGGCAATTTCGACTTAGCGCTGTTTTCTGTTTTTACGATTATAGTAAAGAAAGTCGACCGTAGATTAAAATACTAGACTTCAAAGAGTTGTTTAATTAACACGAGATGCATTCGGATATTAGGTTTAAGGATAAAGGGAAAAAAATTAATAAAAAGTATGTTACACGTCCCTCTCTCCTGCAGCAGGAAAAGCGTGCACGGCCCTCGCCTCGCCCGCTCGGACACCGGGGGCTCTGTGGACCCACCACCCGCAGCTCCCACACCCGCCAGGGTCATCTGCCCGCCGTGACTGGGGACACCGTGTCCCACTGACAGGTTCCTGCCCCGCACGGTCTCACCACCCCCAGGCCACCAGTGCTGAGCTGGTCCCCACGCCAGCTGCTGGGCACAGCGCCCGTCCTCACGCCTTCCCTGACACACGCAGGCACACGCAGACACACGCACACAGCATGCACACAACACACAGACACACGCATACAGCATGCACACAACATAGACACACGCAGACACACGCAGACACAAGCAGACAGACACACACAGCATGCACACAACACACAGACACACGCAGACACATACAGACACATGCACACAGCATGCACACAACACACAGACACACAATACACAGACACACACAATACACAGACACACACAACACACAACACACAGACACACAACACACAGACACACGCAGACACACGCACAACATGCACACAACACATAAACACACACACATAGCATGCACACAACACACAGACACACACACACAACATGCACACAGCACGGCCACATGACAGGCAGCTCGGCATGTGGGTCTCCTCGGAACAAACCGGGAATGCGTAGAAACAGAACGACTGAGGCACACACACCCTGGTGAGGCTTTGCACGCCGAGCAGCCGTGTAAGAATTCATTCTAAATGAGGCACCAGATTTCCTGTTATTCTTACCGATCACTCTACACTTAAGATGAGATCAACCTCATAGAACAATTTAGCAAACAAATATCAGCTTGAGCTGCCTTCGGTGACAGAATCCTTCTGGACAGCTATTGATAAGACGATACGGATGGAAATGATCAGGACTTAAAAACAATCCTCAATGAATATCAGCAAATGAAGTATTTCCATAAATACGATCGTATTAGCCTAGAAGCCACTGAAGGAAAAATTGAGACAAAACAATTCGGTCTCTTGAAATACAAAAATACAAACACATCAATATGTTTTCAAAAGGAGTTCAAATTCTTATTTTTACAGATTCTGACTCCGAGGCATGGCCAAGAGGAGATGAAGTAGGAAAAAAATAAATGAAATAGAGAAAAATGACCCCAAGTGCCTTAAAATGAAAAGAAGCATCAGTGTTAAGGGAAAACAAAGCAAAACAAACTATCTAGAGATATTTAGGTGTGAGACAATTTGTAGAAGCGAGAATAAAATCAAGAATCCTGAACCCTGCGACTGGGTCAGAACACACACACACACACACACACGAAGAAAGCACACATTTAATTTTAACCTGTGGTTTCACCAAACGCACCTGCTTGTCCCTGTCACCCCAGCCCCTGCGAATTCACTGATTTTGCTTCAAAACGACCCTCCGTGTCAGAAAATTATGCACGTGAGATTTATATATCACGAGCCTGAGGAAAAGAAAGAAAGAAAGAAAGAAAGAGAGAGAGAGAGAGAGAGAGAGAGAGAGAGAGAGAGAGAAAGAAAGAAAGAAAGAAAGAAAGAAAGAAAGAAAGAAAGAAAGAAAGAAAGAAAGAAAGAAAGAAAGAAAGAAAGAAAGAAAGAAAGAAGAAAGAAAGGTGTATCTATGGCCTCACGTCCACGAAAGCAGGAGGCTGTATTGTATATTCCGCCGCCGAGAATTTATTCGTGCCAAAGAGTTACCCCGCCGCCTCTCGTAACACGCGCTGGGAAAACTAAATGATCCCGTTAGGCCGGATGACACAGACTTCCGCCATGAAATACAGCGGCTGTCGCTTATCCTTCCAGGGGAAGGAAACTGAAAGGAAAAAAGAAGAAACAATGTGTGTTTGTGATTTGTTCGTGGCTTAGGCGCACGCAGGGGTGTGAGCCGTGCTCCCGGGGGACGGGGTGGGGGGCAGACGCCGTGTCAGGGGGGTGCACATCTGGGGGACAGCAGCTTCTTCCTCACGTGTGACGAGCGGGCGGGCCTGGGGACCGGGCGCGGGTGCTCAGCGGTCCCGCTGTGGTTCAGGGGGGGCCCGCAGCCTCCCACCCTGCACGTCTGCGGGCCGGCCGCCCCGGTGTCCCTCACGGGGTAGGACACACCTGAGCCGCCCCGGGCGCACGAGGGCCCCGCGCCCGTGCGAGGCGCTGGCACCCGGCGGCCCATGTGCCTTCGTAAAGGTTTGTCTCAAAAAGCTTTAGTGATAAAAAAACATATTTTTTCAAAGCAGGTGAGGGGGTGGGGAGCAGGGGGCTGCGGCCTTCCATGAGCGGAAATGGACTTTGCCACCATCCACACCCCGCGGGAGCCCGTCCTCCCCGGCTCTGAGCCCGAGGTCCCCAGATGCTAACGGCCCCCTGATCTCTGAGCAGGGGAGAGGCAGACTCCGCCCCAGAAGAACAAGTCGATGTGGATTTGCTTTTTTAAAAAGTAAACTCTGCGGGAACACACACACACACACACATGCACACACTCACACGCACGCGCACACACACACACACACTCACTCACACGCTCACACACACACTCACACACACACTCACACACATGCACACACACGCACACACACGTGCGCAACACACGCACACACACGCACACGCACACACACGCACAC
>PVKZ01006196.1:0-39012 GCA_004027375.1 Macroglossus sobrinus
AAAAATATCTATTCAGATTATTGCCCATTTTTAAACTGAGTTATTTGGTTGTTATTAACTTGAAGGACTTCTTTATACATTTCGATTTTAAGTTCTTACCCGATATGTGCTTTAACAAATATTTTCTCCCATTCTGTACATTGCAGATTTAACCTTTTGATTGTTTTCTTTGCTGTGCAACAGCTTTTTAGTTTTACATAGTTCTATTTGTCTATTTTTTGCTTTTATTGCCTGTATTTTTAAAATTTATATCCAAAAAGTCATTACCCAGATGACTGTCCTGCTAATACTTTTACTACAAGTCTTACATTTAAATCTTTGATTCATTTTGACTTGAATTTTTTTTGTGGCATAAGACAATAGACGAATTTGTTATCTTGCATGTAGAAATCCAGATTTTATGCATTCTTGGCACCCATATTGAAGATTAGTTAACTGTATATGCCTGGATTCATTTTTTTCTTTTCTTCTTTTTTTTTCTTTCTTTCTTTTTTTTTCCAAAAGGCTTAGTTTGTTTTCTTAAGAAAATTATTTATTACATTTATAGGGATGACGTTGGTTAATAAAATCATGTAGGTTTCAAGTATATAATTCAATGATATGTTATATGCATATTGCATTGTGTATTCCCCACCCAAAATATATTGCCTTCCATTACCACATGTTTGGCCTCCGTTACTTTTATCTACACCTCCCCCTTCCCTTTGCTAATCACCGAACTGTTGTCAGTGTCCATGAGTCTCTGTTCCTTTGTAATATTTATTTGTTGCTTTTAATTATATATCCCACATATAAGTGAAATTATATTTCTGCATTGTTTATTCTATTCCATTGGTTGGTATGTCGGTTTTTATGTCAATATCATACTGTTTTAACTACTTTAGCTTTATAATATATTTTGAAATCTGGAGATGTAATGCCTCAAACTTTGTTCTTTGTTGTCAAGATTGTTATGGTTATTCTTTTTCTACTTATAATCTCATATAAATTTTAGGGTAACTTTTTTTTCTATTTCTGTGAAAAACACCTTTAAATTTTGACAAATATTGCACTGAATCTGGAGATTGCTTTGAATAGTTTTGAAATTTTAGCAATGTTAAGTCTTTCAATCCATGAACAGAAAAGCCTTTGCATTTACTTATGTCTTATGTCTTTCATCAATGACCTTTTCAGTGTATAAGTCTTTCAATCCCCTTGGTTAAGTTTATTTCTAAATATTTTATTTTATTTTTTGATGCTTTTGTAAATGTGTTTTTCTTGATTTCTTTATGGACACTCATTAGTAGTGTGTAGAATCACAGCATATTTTTATATGTTGATTTGGTATCTTGCAACTTTAATGAATTTATTAGATTTAGTATTTTTTTAAATGTGTGAGCCTTTAAAGTTTTCTACAAAAAAGATTATGTCATCTGTAAACACAGATCATTTTATTTCTTATTTTCCAATTTAGATGCCCTGCTATTTTGCCTAACTATTCTACCTAGAACAATACTATCTATGTTGAATTGAATTGGTGAGAATATATATCTTTGTTTTGTTCCCAATATTAGAAAAAAGCTTTCAATTTTTCAACTAACATTATTGAATATAATGTTAGTTGTAGGCTTTTATTATATGGCCTTTATCATGTTGAGGTAAGTGACTTCTACACCTAATTCTTTTGTGATTTTTTTTATTATTATGAAAGGGTGTTGAATTTTGTCAAAAGCTTTTTCTGCATCTATTTAAATGACCATGTGATTCGCATCCTTTATTCTAGTAATGTGGTGTGTCGCGTTAATTGGTTTGTATATGTTGTGCCATCCTTGTATCCCAGAGATAAATCCCACTTGGTCATGGTACATAAACTTTTTAATGTACTATTGAATTTGGCTTTCCGTTAACCAGAAGAGAGATGTGGTGTCTGTACATACAGAAGACAAAAAGATTTTATGGCAAAAATGATCACAATAGACAGAAAAAGGGGCATTATATAATAATCAAAGGGTCAATTTATCAGGAAGTTATTAGAATTATAAATATATACCCAACATCAGGGTACCTAAATATGAAAGGCAAGCATTGATCAAACTAAAGGGAGAAATACATAGTAATATGGTAAAAGCAGGAAAGTTTAATAACCCAATTTCAGTAATGGGTAGAACATCCAGACAGAAAACCAGTAAGAAAGAATAGACTCGACCAACACTTCAGACCAAATTTACCTAACAAACACACAGTTTTACTTTCTGTGGTTTTAGTTACACAGTCAACTGTGGTCTAAAAAGTATTAAAGGAAAAATTTCAGAAGTGAACAATTCAAAAACTTAAATGCTCACTATCTTGAATAGTGTGATGAAATTTCTCGCTGTCCCACTCTGTACTGATCGGGGTTATGAATAATTTCTTTGTCCAGTGTATCCACACTATAGTCACTACTCATTCCTTAGTCACTCGGTAGCCATTTCAGTTATTAGAATGACTTGTTGTGGTGTCAGAGTGATTATGTTTAATTAATTCTTATTTTACTTAATAGTGGCCCCAAAGCACAAGAGTAGTGATGCTGGCAATTTAAATGTGCCCCAAAGAAGCCATAAAGTGCTTCCTTTAAGTGAAAAGGAATACACATATAGAACGAAACATAGTGTGTATTGGGCTTGGTTCTATGCACGGTCTCAGGCATTGACTGGAGGTCTCAGAACATATTGCTCATAGATAAGGGAGGGCTAATATGTAGAACATTCTACGTAATAGGAGTATAATACACATTTTCTTCAAGCACACATGGAACATTCCCTGGGATAGGTCACATTTTAGGTCACAAAACAAGCCTTAACAAAATCAAGAAGATGGTATAATACCACATATCTTATCACAATAGAAGGAAACTGGATACCAATAACAAAAGAAAAACAGAAAAATACACAAATAATTGTAAATTAACCAATACATTCTTGAACAACCAATGGATTGAAGAAGAAATCAAAAGGGAGTATAGAAAATACATTGAGACAAAGATAAATTAACCAACATACCAAATCTTATGAAAGGCAGTGAAAGTAGTACTAAGAGTGAGGCTTATAGTGACAAACAGCAGTAATAAAAAAGAAAAACAGGGGAGTGAAAAAAGTGGCATAGATGATAGAGGATCTGTTCATTCTTTTTGCGACCACATCAAAGTAGTGACAGAAACACAGAGCAAACACACACAGAAACAGAGAAACACAGAGCAAGCAAAATCACCTGGGATCTAGATGAACAGAAGCACTATAGCTAGGTAGAAAAATAAGAAATCACCCTGCAGCCATAGAAGGTAGAAGAGGCAAAGATGCAAGGTTTCTGGTAATGAGCAGCTGAGTGGAACAGAGGCTGCAGCGGCGGCAGCCGGCAACTACAGATGCCTCTTAAAGTGGACGTGCTCGGGAGTGGACTTTCCGGGGGACAGACCTGCTCGCTCTGAGCACCAGCAATAGGTCAGCTGCACAGGGGGCACCAGGGACTTACGGAAGGACACTGAGTTGCCAGAGCAAGGGCCAGAGGCGAGGCTTTCTCTTGAGCAGAAGTGCTGGCAGTATCCATTGTTCCTCTGTCGAGCCCTCTCCACTCCCGGGGTGCTAAGGCAGCGCCACCATAGCTGAAACATCATCAAATTGGATAAAAGAGGTCACTCTGCCCAGAAGATTACCTGAAACTCCGCCTCCCCCAACTCATGGCGCCACCTAAGCCACATCCAATTGTGTCCTAGGCAAGCCTGTTGCTCCTTGGTGGGCAGCTCCGAGACTCACACTGGTGGCAGCTGGCGTCAGTTTCTGATATGGTTTCTAGAAGCAACTATAAGCACAGCATCTGTGGGGTGCTTGCTGAATCTTAATAGGTGACCTCAGAAGGGCACAGTGTGGGGCTAAATTGTCCTGCAGCTGAACTGTGCCACTGGAAACCTACTACACAAAGCCATGCTAATGAGATTCAGAGACTTAGGAGCTTTGCTTATTGCATAGAAACAGACACCGAAAGGCAATCAAAAATGAAAAGACAAAGAAGTCAACACCATATAAGAGTATAGAACAGAGATCCAGGAATCATGGCTCCAAGCATTTTAACGGATGCAGTGTTTGAAACAGTGGTTATAAAGATGCTCAGTGAACTTAGGGAAAGTGCAGATGAACTTTGTGAGAACGTTAAGAAAAAGATTTTCAGAAAACATAAAAATGGAAATGAGAATTATGAAAAGGAACCAGTCAGAAATGAAGAACACATTATCTGAGATGAAGAGTATATTAGAGGGAATCAACAGAGTGGATAAAGAAGAGGTGCAAACCACTGATATAGACAATGGGGAAGCCAAGGACACTCAATCAGAATGGCAAGAAAAAAGAAGCCAAGACTATAATAATAATTTAAGGAGCCTGTGGGGGCACTATTAGAGGTAAAAATATTCATGTCATAGGAGAATGTGAAGGGAAACAAGAAGTTAAATAACTATTTGAAGAAATAACGATGAAAAATTTCCCTAACCTGGTGAAGGAAATAGACATACAACCCCAGGAAGCTCAGAGACTCCCAAAAAAGATGAACGCAAAGAGGCCCACACCAAGACACATCATAATTAAAATGCCAAAGGTTAAACACAAAGAGAGAATCTTAAAAGCAGCAAGAGGAAAGAGTTAAGTTACCTACAAGGGAGTACTCATAAGATTGGCAGCTGATTTTTCAAAAGAAACTATGCAGGACAGAAAGGCTTGGCACAAAATATTCAACATGATGAAAACCCACAATCTACCACCAAGAATACTTCATCCGGAAAAGCTATCGTTTAGAGTCTAAGGACAGATAAAGAACTTCCCAGACAAAATAAGCTAAAGAATTTATCAACACCAAGCCAGTATTACAGGAAATGTTGCAGGGACTTCTTTAAGAAGAAAAAACATGTATCGAAAACAGAATGAAGAATGGTAACGACCACATTCTTATCAACAACTACCTCAAATGGAAAGAATTAATTGCTCCAACCAAAAGATAGAGTGGTTGAATGGTTAAGAAAACAAGACCCCTACATAGGCTGCCTACAAGAGACTCACTTCAGATCAAAAGACACACACAGACTAAAAGTAAGAGGATGTTGCCTTGATGGATCTAGAGGTTACTTCACTGAATGAAATAAGTCAGACGGAGAAAGACAAATATCTCGTGATATTTGTACATGTACTTTCTAAAGAACAAAATAAACAACAACAAAAAATGGAAATAAACTCATAGATAGAGAATATTTTGAGGGCCACTAGATTGGAGGGGGTTGGGATAATAGTGAAAAAGGGCAAAGGGATTAAGAAGCACAAATAGATAGTTATAAACTCGACATAGAGATAAAGTGTAGCATAAGGAAAGTAGTTAATAAAGCTGTAATAAATACATCAGAAGGAAAAGGCTACTAGATTTAGTGCGGTGATCTCTTTGTGAATTTCATAGATCTCTAATCACTATGCTGTGCGACTGTCACTAACACATTATTGTATGCTAGCTATAATTGAAAATAAGATCCTCATTGAATGGTACAATGTAACTACAGGCAACTATTTGTCTATTGTATTTTAATAAAGCCAAAAAAAGACCTTGAATAAACAATATGAACATTATACCTGAAACATATAACAGAAAATCTAAACAGACTTATAATTAGGCAATAGATTGAATCAGTAATCAAAAACCTCCCAATAAAGAAAAGCCCAGGACGGGCTGGTTTCACTGGTGCATTCCAATAATACTGAAAGGATCAATACCAGTTCTTCTCAAACTCTTCCAAAAAAATAGAATAGGAGGAAAGACTCCCAAACTGATTTTATGTGCCCAGAATTGCCCTGGATACCAAAGCAAAAGACACCACAAGAAAAGAAATCCATAGGCCAATATCTTTGATGAACACAGAATAAAATACTAACCTACAACTGTATCTTAGTGCTCACAAAATACAACGGTCTGCCACCATAGTCGAACAATCTATTGAACGATTTTATACATTTTTCATTTTAAGATCTAAGATTTTGCTCACATTAGTCCACACGTTTAAATTCCTTCTTCCTCTCTGGTAATTTAATTCCATGACTTTTCCCAATCACTGTTGGAAACTTTTGAGCATCACCACTTCCATGAGAGTTGATAACCTTTAGTTTACTCCATCTATCATTTTAGTCTAAGTCTTTCCATCACTTGAGTTACATTATACTAAAAATACATTTCACTACATAATCGTCATTTGTTCATAATGTACCCTTTATATAGATTGTAACATGTCCCTAGTCACCAGTCTGGTTTTCCTCTCTCAGACACACAATCGCCTATTGCACTACTAAATAAATTTCTGTAAAAGACTAATCGTATGATTGAACTAGCTACTGGAATATGCAACAAATAACATTGCTTATTGCAATGCCTTGTAACTCAAAATTTATGGGTCATTCCATCTTCCTAAATAATTTAATAAAACTCTACAAATAGTTGATATTCAGCTGCACAATTAAATCTAAAAAAAATGGGCAAAATGCACCTTATTGCACATTCTAGAATTCTGAGCCATAGTATGGTCTATTTTCTTCAAATAAAAATAAAAGAGAGCATTTTTACTTATATTTAAAGTAAGATAAAATGTTGCCTTCAAAGCGTACTGATAATACTCATAATTTAACATAGTTATTTTATGGAAGGAAAGCGTTTTTATAGAATGACTCAGTGGCTTGGGAAAAAAATTCGCAAGTGAAAAGATTCTCAGTGAGACTTGGATTCTTATTTTATATCCACATGACTCTAGCCAATAATTATGTACAGAGATTAACAAGGGCTACAGAAAAAGCAAGTAGAATACAGAGGTATTTATCACTTAGGCTGTTAAATTCTTCATTCTTTAGATATTTTTAAGTGTTAGCTTCGTGGGTGAGCCTTATATGGCTAATGAAAAGGTACTGTTACCGTGGTAATCTTGTTATTGAATCATAGTAGCTTGAACACACATAATACATCTACTGAAGATTTTAAAAAAGAAATTAGTAATTCACATATCGATAATACACAATATATTCTCTTCATACATATTTAAGTTGTAGAACCACTTCATTTTTTCTAAGCTGTCAATGATGGCGAGAGATGCAATGCCTTGTATTCTCAAAATGTTACTTGATTTGGAATTTAGGTCACAAACAAAATTGAAAACTTCAAGCAATACCAAGTTTGACTGACTACAGAAACAAGAATGATAAGGATAAAAAAAAATTTACTTGGTTAAATATTACTGAATATAGTGTTGTGACCGGAATAACCAGAATCAACCTGAGTGCTCTGATATTAGAGGCAGTTTATTAGCCGGCGGCTGTCCTTCCAAAGGAGCAGCCCCGAAACAAGGGTACTAAGTTTTTAAGCCCAAAATCTCATTCTTCATTCTGTCTGAACACAAAGGTCTGCTTTTTCTTCTTTTCACTACCTGTCGACCCACAGGTCGGGTGTGCAAGCGGGTGTACAGAAGCAGAAAGCTTAACGTTAAAATGTTAGGTTCCCATGGAGGATAGTCAAACAATAACTCTTAACAAGCAGGCAGGTGTCCAGAAGTGAGACGTGGCGATTAGCACGTAGGCTCCTATCCTTAACCCATTACTACATCTTTGTGACTTTTTCAGTAGCACGTCATCACAATAGCTTCTGTGTGTGTCTCAAATTTTGTTTTTTTTAATTATAGACTGCATCTTTTTGGATCATTCAGAAACATATTACAATATAACAGTTTTAGAAATCAGATTCTCCTCTTTCAGATTTTTTGTTGCCACTCATTGGGTTTTTATTGGTTGTTGCTACTTTTTTTTTTGCAGTGATTTTCATTAAAATTTTTTATACAGTCTATATTCTTTGTCATGTGTGATTACTGAGGTCTCTATTCAGTAAACTTAGCAGTCAGATAATTATTGCAAAAATATTTTGTTGTTGTTATTTTTTAATTAATAAATTAATTATTTTATGGTGACATTGGTTAACAAAATCCAATAAGTTTCAGCTGTACACTTTAACAGAAAGGTATATATGTGTTTACAATGCGTGTATAACTCCCATAGTTAGATTTCTTTCTGTCACCACATATTTGACCCCTTTTACCATGTCTACCTCCTCCCTCTCCCCACACCCTACCCTCTAGTAACCACTAGTCTATAGTTCATGTCCATGAGTCTCTATTTGTTTGTCCTGTTTCCTTGTTGCTTTTAGGTTTATATCCCACATATAAGTGATATCATGTGATTACCAACTTTTTCTGTCTGGCTTATTTCGCTTAGCATGATCATCTCGAGGTCTGTCCATGTTGTTGCAAATGGCAGTACTTCATCTCTTCTTATGGCGGAGTAATAAAAAGAGATTTCTTTAGATGGGTGGAACTAATAACTCTCCGAGTCCTTGCTGAAGGGCTTTGTGTGTGTATTGGGGACACAGGTTCCATACTCAGCTAGGCAGTTTAGGATCAACCTTAGTCTCCATTTCCTTCTTCTGCAGATCCTCAAAGTTAGTCAAAGGTGGGAGACTAAGGTATTCTCATCTTTCCTGAGCTTACTCACAGCCCTGTGCATGTGTGGAACACTATACATGGGTGTGGTTTTCTATATTCCCAGGAATATGCTGAGGTTTTTCCAAACCCATTATGAACATTTGATCCCTATATTTTCCTTTTAAGTTTTTTGCTTAGATTGCTCTGTGCCACATCGGTTATCTACCATCTCAGTAATGCCTCTATGGTAAAAGTTATTCACACTGGGAAAACTATGAGTCAGGCCAAGGACAGACAATTTTGCGGGGTTAAGGCTTCCAGGAGACCACCAGATAATTCTAATAATGAAAATATTTGGAGAAGAGGCTTTAAAAAACCTCCAAATCCAAATGTTGCCAGGCTTCTGGTTTTTACTAAGATTGTAATCTGTTGGTTTTTGAAGCAAGTGTGGATTTCTGGAGGGGAGAATAACAATAAGGCAAGTCGAAATACACGGGCTGTGCCATTCTTACTGAGATTTAGCCATTTTCTTTAATAATGCCCCTGGCCATTTATACCTAATATTCACTTAGGGAATTCCCATGAAACTGAAAATTTTGATGAGAATATTAGAAAGTGTAATATCAGTCAGAGACAATGTCCTTTCTCTACTTGGCTTCAATTAAAGCAAATAAAATAAATAATTTTTATGACATCTGGAATATGGGGGGAAGCCTAGAAAATTATTTTAAATGGAATTAAAAACTTGCAAAATACATTTTAATAAGATATTTAATGATATAATATTAAATTATCATAGCTGTGAGCTTCTTCTACATTTAGGGAGAAAAATAAAAATAAAGTAAATTGCTATACTGGTTAGATATTGAACACTGCAAGGCTTATAAAAGTAGATGGGGATACTGTAGGCAGTATACGGTTTGTTCTTTTAGTTCTGATGTATTATTATATATTAGAATGTAACTGGCTTTCAATGTACTATTACGACAAAGATATAATCTCTATTTGAAATGTGGGGTTATATCAATTCCAAAGGTTAAGAAGGCGATATTCAATAAATAATATGTTTACGTATCTACAGAACACTTAAAATTTTAGATATGATGCATTAATATGTTTCCATGCATGCTTAGAGGAAAGAACTTTAACAGCTTGTAAAAATAAAGCTTTGATTCGGAATGGTAACTAGAGTGATAGATCTGATGTTTATCCAGTGACTTTTGCTATATTTTTGGTGGCCTACATCTTTGGTAATGTATTCAGGAACAAGGGGAAAATAGGGGGCACAAATAGAATGAGACATAGCATTTGAATCCCACACATAAACCTAGTACCCTTGAAGAAACAGACCCATACAGTGAGTGGAATAGAAAGAAGCCCATCCTGAGAATATCCTGAGAAATATGTCCCACACTTATGGATTTAGAAATAGGAATCAATGCACATGTATGGCTTATAAATCACAGAGCCGGAATTTTACTTTCAAGTGGTCTTAGCTTTATAGTAGCAATAGCAAAAGAAAATTCTCTCTAATGGAATTCCCTTTAGATACAGACCTCAAAATTATTTTTTTTTCCAAATGAAGGGACTGGAACATTATTTTATAATAAAATATCGCCAGAACATAAGAATCTATTCTATATAAGCTAGAGTCATCTAGTGTCAGACAAAAAAAATCTAGTAGTAGACCTGTAAACACTATGTACTTTGCTGTTGCATGCTACAGTATATGGAATAAAATTATAATATGTTTAAGTAATTTGTCAATATTTAAATGTGCGATGAACAAAAAGTAACCATTGAAAATGATGAAGCAGTTTTAAAAAGGAAAGACAAAACTTGTAGAAATTATAAATATGATTATTGATGTTATAAATAAAATAATATTAGGTATACAACTGATGTGTTAATTGTAAATTTACGCTGCCACATGAAACATTGGTGAACTAAAAACCAAAGGTATATAAAAAGCAACATAGAAAGAGGTTGCAACTGTAATAGGTTCAATTAAATTAATGATTGAAATAGAAGTTCAAATATGGTTAACGTGAACATTACAGAGGAGAGAATAAAAAATTGAGAAAGATTAAGAAACTTCTAGAATTAATGAAAGACACCAATGAACGAGTGCAAAAAAAAAAACTAAATAAATATCAAGCAGGAAAAATGATTTTTAAAATGTATGCCTACACAAATTAGAGTAAAATTGCAGAACAGTCAAGGCCAAAAGGGGGGAAAAACATATTGCTAAACAAAAGAATAAAGAACATATTTACAGATAGCGATGTGATGGAGCCAGTTCATATCATCTTGCAAGATTTAATTATTTGATGGAATTACAGTGTGATAGAGTAGGGAGCACTTCAGATATACTTTAAACAAATATGACAAAAAGATATTTTAAAACAAAATATTTAGACTATGGAAATAATCATAAGGCCATGGAACAAATACAAAAAAAAAATAAAAACACTTATTCCAGAAAATCTACCAATATCTGGTGATAACAATGACATAATACAATGTCATTACTAATACAATGTGGTATTAGAAATGAGATCTGATCTTTTCCTCCCCTTTTAACTCAATGAGAGAAAAACTTCAGACTTGTTTAGCCAAGAACACGGGACTCTCTGTTCCTAGAGTTTCCAATTAGAGACTATCTTCTAGGGAGATACAACATTCCTCACTCTGCCCTCAGCTACCTATTGCTAATGCTGTAACAAGTAGGTGTAAATGAGATGCGTAGATTCTCTTTTTCTTCTCACCCTGCACAGTGGCACAGAGATTCAACTATGACACAAAATCACTGAGAATACTAGAATCCCAACTGCCCTTGCACTGGTTCATAAGCAGTGGGTCCACATAAGGAGCAGCAAGCCAAGAACACCTGAGGCCACTCTCCCCTCCACCCAAGGCTCATATCTTTCAGGAGAGTCACTCAAAGAGAAACATGTCATTGTCTTCACCCCCATCTCCAGAGCCTTGGCTCAGTGATTATACCAGAGTGGAGAAGCAGGGTTGGACAAATATGTAGCTCCTAATTATTTCACAAAGAAACTGACTTCATTTGGAACACAATGTGGGGAAATTCAAGTCAATAGGCACTTTTAAAGAACACTGGAAATTGTGGTGAGAAACTGAGAAAATATTTGTAAATTTATGAAGACATAGGCTGAACTGTAGGTTGGGTAGTGTGCTTTAGAAACCTAAAAAGGAAAAACTGGAAGAGACATGCTTAGGTCACAACAAATCACAAACACTGACCTCAGGACCTATCACTTCAAAGGAGTCTGAATTTGATTGTATTGCTATGCATAGCTTTAGGTCTAAAGACATTTTTGGAATCGATAAAGCAATCATCTCATAATTAGTAGAACTTAACAGCTAGATGTGGTTAGGGAAAAAAGACAGCCTAAGAGAATCCCGCCAAAACCACTATCGTCATCCCAGTATGAGTATGGCCATACACAAGGCTGTCTCCCTGAAATATGACATAGATGATTAACACTGAATAGTAAAAATTGACTTTATTAGAAGTCAGTCATGAAACAATCAAACAATAACAAGTCCTGGGGATGGGAAAGTACCCATATGCACTATAATATGTTATCTGAATTATTCAGTTTTCAACAGAAATTATAAGATGTACAATGAAAAAGGAAAGTTTAACACCCATACACAGGAAAATAGCAGGCAACAGAAACTACCTGTGAGAATGACCCTACATTGCATTTTATAAATTGTTCTAAGAAACCATTATGAAGACATTCATAGAACTAAGGAAACAATGGTTAAGATGGTAAAGGAAGGTATTATGACAATGTTGCATTGAATAAAGACTATCAATAAAGAGTTAGAAATTATAAGACAGAACCAAATTCAAATGCTGGTATTGAAAATTTTAATAACCAAAAGGAAAAATTCACTAGAGGGACTCAATGGTAGATTTAAACTGGCAGAGAAAGAATTAGCCAATTTAAAGACTGATCAATTGAACTTATGCAATCTGAATAACAGAGAAGAATAAATGAAGAACAATGAACAGAGCCTCAGAAAAATGTGAGAAGCAATTAGTCACAACAGCACATGCATAATGGCTATATCAGACAGAAAGAAGAGGGAGAAGAAAATATTTCAGGAAATAATGACTCAAAAGCTTTCCAAATTATTTGTAAAATATTACACATCCAGGAATCTCAACAATACCAAGTAGAATAAACACAAATAGATCCAGAAACAAATGCATCATAGAGGAAATGCTGAAAGCCTAAAACAAACAAACAAAAATATTAAAAGAGCAAGAGAAAAAATACTTGCATTTACAAGGGAATCTGAATAAGATTGACAATGGGCTTCTCAGCAGAAACAACAGATATAAATAAAAAATGGCACAACATACCTAAACGTATGGGATTTAGATGAAGTGGTGTTTAGATGGATATGTATAACTGCATATCGACCATGTATTACTCAGGTTTTTCCAGGAAAACAAATAAACAATAGGATTTATACGTAATTAGAAAGAGGTGAAAAGAGGTGGGAAATGCAGAGGAAGAGAGAGGAGAGAGAGAGGGGTGGGGGGGGAGAGAGAGAGAGAGAGAGAGAGAGAGAGAGAGAGAGAAAGACAGAGAGACAGAGAGACAGAGAGACAGAGAGACAGAGATTGAGATTTATTTTAAGGACCTGACTCATGCAGTTTCTGGTCTAACAAGTCCAAAATACGCAGGACAGACCAGCAAGCTAGTAACTCAGGATGATGTTGTCTCACTTGTTTATTTTCACCTGTGTTTTGGTGTCATATCCATTCTATCAGTGCTAAGACCAATGCCATGAAGCTTTTTCTCTGTTTTCTTCTATGAGTCTTACAGTTTTAGGTCTTAGGTATAAGTTTGTAATCCGTTTTGAGTTGATTGTTTGTGTATGATATACCACATGGGTCTGATTTCATCTTTTTTGCATGTGGATATACAGGTTTCCTAATACATTTCATTGAAGACTATCCTTTCCCCATTGTGTATTCTTGGCACCCTTGTTAATGATAATTTGACTGTACAGTCATGTCTTTGTATCTGCTGGTTAGCATCTGTTGAAATGCCACTGGTATGTTTATGAGAATAGTTTGTAGATTGCTTTTGGTGGTATGGATATTAAATTATATTAAGTCTTCCAATCCATGAACATGAGCTATCTTCCCATTTATTTGTCTTTTTTAACTTCTTTCATCAATACATTCTAGATTCAGTGTTCACATCTTTCACTTCTTTGTCTAAGTTTATTTCTATTTTATTTATTTTGTTGCTAATGTAAATGGTATTATGTTCTCAATTTCCTTTTTGTATAGTTTCTTGTTAGTGTATAAAAATGCAGCTAATTTTTGTATGTTGAGTTTTCATCTTTCAACTGTACTGAAAATGTTTATTAGTTCTAACGATTTTTAAAATAAACACTTTAAGATTGTCTATATATTAAGTAGATGTCATCTGAAAATGGAGATATATTTACTTCTTCCTTTTTAATTTGGATGGCTTTTATTTATTTTTCTTTCCTAATGATCTGGTAGGGCTTTCAGCTCTGTGTTAAATAGAAGTGGCAAGAGTGGACATCTGTTATCAGTTAGGGTTCTCCAGATAAACAGAACCAATAGGAGATGTGTTTGTTTGCTTTGTTTGTCTGTTTGTTATAGAAATCGGCTCACACGGTTATAGAGTCTGAGAAGTCCTACAATCTTCTGTCTGCAAGCTAGAGGATCAGGGAAGGTGGTGGTATACTTCCATCTGAGTCTGAGTGCCTGAAAACCGAATGAACCAACTGTGTGATTTTTAGACCGAAGCAAAAGGTCTGAGAACCAGGAGGGCTTACAGTGTAAGTCCCAGAATTTTAAGACACAACAACCAGGAGCTCCAATGTCCAAGGCCAAGAGAAAGTTTATATTCTAACTCACAATGAGAGCAAGAGTTTACTCTTTCTTTGCCTTTTGTGTTTGTTTGTGTGTTTATTTTATGCAGGCTTTCAATGGATTGGACAATGGTGACTCACATTGGTGAGTATGGATCTTCTTTACGGTCTATGGATTCAAATGCTAATCTCTTCCAGAAACATTATCACAGACAAACCCAGAAATATTGTTTTATCTGGTATCTAAGAATTCCTTAGCTCACCCAAGTTGTCTGTTACAATTAGCATCACCACATCCTTTGCTTATTTTTGATGTTGGAGGAAGAGCTTTTGTTTTTTGTTTTTGTTTTTGTTTTTTGTTTTTTGTTTTTTTTTTACATTGAGTATGATGTTAAAAACAGACTTGTCATATATGATCTTCGTTATGTTGAGGTACGTTTTTTCTATTACTACTTTTTTTGAGAGCTTTTATAACGAAAGTTAAACTTTGTCATGTTTCTATATATCTACAGAGATGATCGTATGATTTTTATTCATTCTGTTAATGTGGTATACCACATTTATTGATTCACATATGTTGAACCATCCTTGCATCCTAAATTGAGTGGAAAATCCCACTCGATCATAGTGTATGATCTTTGTAATGTCTTGTTGAATTCAGTTTGCTAGAATTTAGTTGAAAATTTTGTTTCTATGTTCATCAGGGATATTGGCCTGCAATTTTTTTTTTCCCTGAAGTGTCTTTGTCTAGCTTTGGTATCAGTGTAATTCTGGCCTCATAAAATAGATTTAGAGTGTTCTCTTCAATTTTTTGGAAGAGTTTGCAAAATTGTGGCATTGACTCTTCTTCAAGTGATTGGTAGAATTTACCAATGAAGCCATGTGTTCTTGACCTTTCCTTAGTTGAGAGAATTTTGATTGCTGAGTCGATATCCACACTCATTGGCCTGTTCACATTTTCTATTCTTCATGGATTCAGTTGTAATAGGTTGTATGTTTCTACTTCATACATTTCTTCTAGATTTTTCAATTTGTTGACAAATAATTTTTCATAGTATTCTCTTAGGACTTTTGTATTTCTGTAGCATTAGTTGTAATTTTCCCTCTTAATTTGTAATTTAATAATTTTAATTTAAATATACTAACACATTTATTAATTTTAATAAATTTATTATTTTATGAGTAAAATTTCTAATTTTATTTATTTTAGTCTCCTTTCTTTTTCCTACTTAATCTAACTAAAAGTTTGTCATTTCTTTAAAACTTTTCAGAAGCCAAGTCTTTTTTTATCGATCTTTTCTATTGTTTTCTTATTTTCTATTTCATTTACTTGTACTCTAATTTTTATTATTTTCTTTCATTTGCCAACTTTGGGTTTGGTTTGATCTTGCTTAGGTCTTTGCAGTGTAAAGTTAGATTTTTTATATGAGATCTTTTTTTTTTTTCTCAATGTAGACATCACTATAAGCCTTCTTAGTACTGCTTTTGCTGCATCTCATAAATTTTGGTATGTTGTGTTTTCATCTTTGATTGTCTCAAGGTATTTTTTAATTTCATTTTTGATTTCTTCCTTGACCTATTGGTTATTCAGGAGTGTGTCCAACTTAGTCTGTTCAGACTGCTATGAAAAATACCATAGACTGAATGTTTTTTAAATACATAAAAATTTATTTCTCACAGTTCTGGAAGTTAGGAAGTCTAAGATTAAGGCACCTGCAGATTTGGTGTCTGGTGAGGAACTGCATCCTGGTTCACAGATGGCTATCTTCTCACTGGGACCTCACATGGTAGAAGGAGCACAGGAGCTCTCTGGGTTATTTAAAAGGGCAGTAATTGCATTTATAAGGGCTCCCGCCTCATAACTTAATCACTCCCCAAAGGCCCCATCTTTATCATATTGGATATCAGGTTTCAATATATGATTTAGGGGTGCAACAAACAATCTGTAGCAGTGTTGTTTAATTTCAACATATATTTGACTTGTCTAATTTTCCTCACGATTTCTAGTTTTATATCATTGTAGCCAGAAAAGATACTTGATATAATTTAAATCTTAATGAATTTTTTGTTGTTGTTTATTGCGGTAACATTGTTTAATCCAATTATATAATTTTTGGGTGTACATTATAATTTGACATCTCTATATTCTATTGTATGATTACCACCCAGAGTCCAGTTTCCTTCAGCTACCATATATTTGATCCCTTTTACCCAGTTCACCTCTTCCCTCCTCCCCAACACCCTACCCTCTGGTAACCACTAGGCCATTGTCCATATCCCTGAGTCTCTGTTTGTCCTGTTCATTTGTTGCTTTTAGGTTTATATTTCACATATAAGTGATATCATGTGACTTTCAACGTTTTCAATCTGGCTTATTTTGCTTAGCACGATTATCTAAAGGTCCATCCAGGTTGTCGTTGAATCTTAAAATTTTTAAGACTTGTTTTGTGGGCTAACATATATTCTAACCTGAAAAATGTTTCATGTGTGCTTGAAAAGGATGTGTAATCTGCTATTGTTGAATACAATGTTCTACATGTGTTTGTTAGGTATACTTGATCTATAGTTTTGTTCAAAGCCACCATCTGCCCGCTGATTTTTATGTCTGGATATTCTATCCACTGTTTATAGTGGAGTAATGAAGTCTTTTGCTATTATTGTATTGCTGTCTATTTCTCTTTTCAGTTGTTAGGACATTTGCTTTATACAGTTAGGTGCTCTGAAGTTGTGTGCATATATATTTATAATTGTTTTCTATTCCTGATGAATTGACACTTTCATCACTATATAATGACCTTCTTTGTTTCTTAAGACAGTTTTTGACTTAAACTCTATTTTTTTTTATTTACATGTACTCCCTCCCTTTCTTTTTTTTTTTTTTTTTTTTTTTTTTTTTTTTTTTTTTTTTTTTTTTTTTTTTTTTTTTTTTTTTTTTTTTTTTTTTTTTTTTTTTTTTTTTTTTTTTTTTTTTTTTTTTTTTTTTTTTTTTTTTTTTTTTTTTTTTTTTTTTTTTTTTTTTTTTTTTTTTTTTTTTTTTTTTTTTTGGTTATCATACCTGTGGAATATGTGTTTTTCTATCTTTTAACTTTCAGTCTATGTGTATTTTAAAGCTAATGTTAGTCTCCTGTAAATATCTTTTTTTGGGGGGGGGGTTTGGATCTTACTTCTTTATCCATTTGGCACTATTGATTGGAAAATTAATCCATTTGTATTTGAAGTAATTTTTGATATTAAAGGATGCCTATTTCTTTTTGTTTGTTTGTTTCTTGCTTTCTGTCCTCATTCGTGATTTGACTATTAAAATCTATGCATTAGAAATTTAAAGTTGTCGTTCAATGGTTATATATTCACAGTATTACAAGTTGAATTAGTTCTAGAGATCCGCTGTAAAACATAACTCCTGTATTTGATAATACTATGCTGTGCACTTCAAAACTTGTTTAAGAGGGTAGAGCTCACACTAAGTGTTCTTAACACACACACACACACACACACACAAGCAAGAAGAGGGCACAATCTTTTTGGAGGTGATGGATTTGTTTATTACTTTGTGGAAATAGTATCTCAGGTGTATACATGTGTCTAAACTCATTAAAATGTATACATTAAATATATACTGTGCTGGCTGGAAAACTACTGTTTGGCTATCACCCATGGGAACATGGGCAGAAAGTTTGTTGTTAGAATGTTATGTCACCCATAGGAACATAACATTCTAACAATAAGCTTTCTGCTTCTGTACCCCTGCTTGCACACCTGACCTGTGGGTCGACAAGTAGTGAATAAAAGAAAAATAGACCTTTGTGTTCAGACAGAATGAAGAATGGGATTTGGGGCTTAAAAACCCTGTACTTCTACATTTCGGGGCTGCTTAATTTGGGGTCTGCGTACCCCTGGCAGACCTAGCTGGCCGAATAAAGAGCGTGTTTCCTATAACTCACTGAGTTCCGGTGGTCCGTGTGTCTTTCAGCGGCTGGCGGCTACAACAATACAACTGTTGTGCATTAAGTATTTTTCAGAAAAGCTAAAAAAATAAGTTGATGTTTGTATTAGTCAGGGATCTCAGCGAAAGAAAACCAATAAGATGGATAGATAAATAGATATATAGATAAAGATTTATTATGAGGATTTTGTTCACATAGTCATGGCCACTGAGAAGTCCCTTAAACTGTCATCTGTAACCTGGAAGCCCAGGAAAACTGGTAGTATAGTTCCAGACCAAACCTGAATACCTGAGGATCAGGAAAGTCCATAGTGAAAGTCTTGATCTGAGTCAGAAGGTACAAGAAGCAGGAGTGCTCATGCCCTATGTCTCAAGGCAGGAGAAGTTGGGTATCCCAGATATACCTGCTTTCAGAGAACAAATTTGCCCTTCCCCTGTCTTTTTGTCCTAGTCAACAGTTTGAATAATGCCCACTTGTACTGGTGAGGCTAATCTTCTTTACTCAATCAACCAATTCAATTGCAAATCTCTACTAGATATATACATTAATTTACCCACTAAGAAATAATGTGCTACAAGATAGCTGAATATTCTTGGTCAAGTTAAATTGCCCCATAAATTAAGCCATCTCTACATAAAGTCTTGAGTGTAGGGTGGATTAATTAGCAGGCTGGAAACTTAAGCAAGTTTTCTGTTATAGTCTTAAAGTGGAATTTCTTCTCCAGGAAACTTTAGCTTTTATTCTAAAGGACTTCAATTGGTGGAATGAGGCTCACTCACATTATAAATGCTAATCTCTTTTATTTAAGTCAACTAATTTTAAAAGTTAATTACATCTCCAAAATCCTTTCACAGTAACAGATTAACTAGTGTTTGATAAAACAACTAAGCAAAATAGCCTATCCGAGTTGAAAAGTTAAGCCATCTTAACTTATATTAAAAAAATAAAAAGATATCACACCTATATTCTAGTCTTTCACCTTATCACACTGTTAAAAGAAGAGCAAACTAGTCTATGACCATGCCACCCTGAAGAAGCCCAATCCTGTCTGATCTCAAAAGCTAAGCAGGGTCTGGCATGGTTAGTACTTGGATGGGAGACCACACTTAGGAAGACTAGGTGCTGTAGGTATAAAAAAAATAAAAAAGGAAATAAGGGATTGTAAGCTGACAAGGTTCTTGCAATCTGTGTGCTCAACCAACGTTTGCCTTGCCTAAAAAAAAAAAAAGAGCAAACTGAAGCAAACATAAGGAACAAAATAATAAATATTAGTGAAAAAAATTATTGAAATATAGAATTCAAAATGAATTAAAGACTTCAATGTGAGGCCCCAAACCATAAAACTAAAAGAAAATATAGGCAGTTAACTCTGACATTGCTCTTAGTAATTTTTTTTTTCCTGATATATCTTCTCGGGCAATAAAAAAGGGAAACAAAAGAAAATAATGAATTCACATCAAACTGAAACATTTCTTCACAGGAAAGAAGACCGTTAACAACAACAACAACGACAAAAACCTATTGAATGGGAGAAAATATTGACCGATGATACATCTGATAAGGAATTAATATCCAAAATTTATAAAGAACTCATACAAGTCAACACCAAAAAAAAAAAAAAAACTAAATAGACATTTCTCCAAAGAGAACATACAGATGGTCAATAGAGATATGAAAAGATGCTCAACATCACTAATCATTAGAGAAATGAAAATTAAAACCAGAATGAGATATCACCTCACACCTGTCAGAATGGCTATCATCAATAAAAAAACAAACAAACAAACAAACAAAAAACAAAAAAAAAACAAAAAACAAGTGTTGGTGAGAACGTGGAGGAAAGGGAATCCTCATGCACTTTTGGTGGAGTTGCAAATTGGTGCAGCCACTGCGGAAAACAATATGGACTTTCCTCAAAAAAATTAAATAGAATTATTGCATGACCCACAACTCCACATCTGGGTATTTATCCGAAGAAATTCAAAACACTGATTCAAAAAGATATATACATCCCTACATCTGTTGCAGCACTATTTACAATAGCCAAGATATGGATGCAACCTAAGTGTCCATCAACAGACAATTGGATAAAGAAGTGCAACATATATACAATGGAATATTACTAGACCATAAGTAAGGAATAAAATCTTACCATTTGTGACAACATCACTGGACCCAGAAGGTATTATGCTAAGTGAAATGAATCAGATAAAGACAAATACCGCATAATCTCACTTATATGTAGACTCGAAAGAACAAAATAAGCAAACAAACCAAACAGAAAGGGACTCATAAATACAGAGAACAAACTGATGTTTGCCAGATGGGTGTTTGGGAGGCTGGGTGAAAATGGTGAAGGGATTAAAGAGTACAAATTCGTAGTTATGAAATAGTCATGGGGGTGTAAAATATAACATAGGGGATATTGTCAATAATATTGTAATAACTATGTATGGTGCTGGGTGGGTACTAGACTAACTGGGGGGATCACCTCGTAAATTATATAAATGTCTAACCACAATGCAGCACACCAGAAACTAATATCAAATAATATTAAAGTCAACTGTAGTTGAAAATAACTGTGTTACATCCAAACAATGGAATAACCTTAAAGCTAATATACTAAGTGAATGAAGCCAGATACAAAAGGCCACATATTATGATTACGTTTATAGTAAAAAGGCAGATGAGAGAAATCTATAGAGACAGAAAATATATTAATGGGATTTAGGGCTCAGGAGGATGGTCTGAGGAGGATGATTGTTAAAGGGTGCAGGGTGTTTTTGGTTTTTGGTTTTTGTTTTTGTTTTTTGTTTGTTTGTTTGTTTGTTTTGAGGTGAACAAATTGTTCTAAACTTGACTTTTAGGTTGTTTGCCCATATCAGTGAACATACTGAAAATCATGAAAATGTATACTGTAAATGGATGAATGCATTATATATGAACTTTATTTCAATAAAGCTGCTAAAAATATAAAAGGGGATAAAAGAAAGGGTGTCCTGAGCACCTCTGTAATTGGATTATGGACACCCTCAGTCCAATCTAAACCTGTGACTGGTGCTTAGTTTCTCCCCTTAACAAAAGGAAAGATATTTTTTTGTCATCCCGCAAACAGCAATTCAGTTAAACATAGAAGCCATTTTGGGGGAATCCCCACAGCTGGGCTTACTCACCTAAGTTCTAAGTCTAGGGCTTTGCTTCAGGTTCAGAGTGATCAAAGCTGTCCATAAGTAGAGTTTGCCTTCCTCTGTTTTATGTCTTACCATGCTAGGAGTACTGGTATCTTAGATACTTCACCCCTTAAAATCCCTCTGATGCTCTCTGAGGATAATTGTTGCCTTGTCTAGATTGTTACATAGGGGTAATCATCACTGAAATGGCCTCAGCAGGCCTTGAGATGCCTTAAAGGGGACAAGATTCATGGATTGAGGATGAGATGTTCTGGGGAATTGGGGACGGCCTGCTAGATCCACCTGCGAGACAACCTGAGAACTTTGGAATCCTGTGGCTTTAGAACTTCCAAAGACACCTATTGCCTCACACAGTAGCCAAGTGTTCTCTATTTTGGTGAGGTTCAGAAGAGCATTCTGCAGACATGTTTAACCGATACGTATTAGATATTCCAGCTGTAATAATTGATAATGGATCGGGACTCTGCAAAGCAGGCCTGTCTGGAGAGATTGTACCCCGTCGTGTGATCAGTTCTGTCGTGGGACATCCTCAATTTAACATTTCTTTATCAGAACCCTATCATAAAAAGTACTTTGTGGGGGAAAAAGCCCTGTTCATGTATGAGGCCTTGCATTTGCACTACCCCATTGAGCGTGGACTGGTAACGGGATGGGATGACATGGAGAAACTATGGGAGTATCTTTTTGAATGGGAGCTGGGAGTAAAATCCTGCCAACGGCCTGTTCTCATGACAGAGCCCTCTTTGAACCCAAGGGAGACTCGAGAAAAGATGACAGAAGTAATGTTTGAGACCTTCAATGTGCCCGCTTTCTACTTGTCCAACCATGCAGTGGTAGCACTCTATGCTTATGCCTCTGTCACGGGCCTTGTGGTGGACAGTGGGGAAGGAGTCACTTGTACTGTCCCCATCTTTGAGGGTTACTCCCTGCCTCATGCTGTCACCAAGCTCTATGTGGCAGGGAGGGACATCACAGATCACTTGACCCAACTACTCCTTGCTAGTGGGAGTACCTTCCCTTGCATACTCAACAAGACCTTAGTGGATGACATCAAAGAGAAGCTGTGCTATGTGGCCTTGGAGCCAAAAAAAATGCTATATAAGAGGCCAGAGGAGGTCCTGAGAGAATACAGACTGCCAGATGGGAATGTCATCTGCATTGGGGATCAGCTGTATCAGGTGCCTGAGATTCTTTTCGCACCTGACAAGTTGGGCATCCACAGCCCAGGACTCTCAACAATGGTTGCCAGCAGCATTATGAAGTGTGACATAGACATCCAGAACAATCTCTTTGCAGAAATTGTACTCTCTGGGGGCACCACTCTCTTCCCTGGGCTTGAGGAAAGACTTATGAAAGAACTGGAACAGCTAGCTTCCAGAGGAACTCCCATCAAGATCACAGCTTCTCCTGATAGGTGTTTCTCTGCGTGGATAGGTGCATCCGTCGTGACCTCTCTGAGCAGTTTCAAACAGATGTGGATCACTTCTGCAGATTTCATGGAGTTTGGGACATATGTTGTTCAGAGAAGGTGCTTTTAAAGAATCCAGTGCACAAAGGACAGCTTAAAGTGTCAGATCACAAGAGCACTGATTGAAGGTGAAATCTTGGTGTTCGATAAAAGTGATATGACATCTTGAGTTTCAGTTCATTTTTGTTGGCACCAGAATAATTTCTAATCCAGGTAGTGGATCTTTTCAAGTGGTTCTATTTCACCCTTCCTGTCCCATGGACCTCTTTGATTGTTTTCTCCTGAGAAATCCTTGGGTTATATGTTGAGGCTGTATTCACTTGTAGGATTTGTAGTAAAAGCAAGTGCTTGAGCCTCATGACCAGTGTTTGACTCATTAAGATCCCTGGAATATTCATTTTCATCAAGTGTCTTAGATATTTTTTGATAGCTCTAGTTCTGAGGAGAGACAGAATCACCAGGGAAAGTGTGGGGAGGGGAGGGGAATTAAGTAGAAGGAATGCTATCCTGCTGTTAAGGGCTCAACAGACCCTTTCACTCAGTAGCTCCTTAGTTGGCACAATAGGGCACAATAGGGCTCTTTGTTGTTATGATCAGGCAGCTAAATAGAATGGAGCTGTTTTCCTTGGCAAAGAGGAGAGATGTAGACAAAAATTCCTATTTATTTAAGGCTCTTTAAACTCAAATCCCCTACTCCCAGTTGGAGTATTAAGAATCAACACCTCTATTTATCATGTTTTTTTAAATTGTTTATTTGTTTTTATTTTAAAGGGTGTTTTACAGCCTCATTTTGTTAGGGGTGAAATATTTAATGGTCATCAATAAAAAGATTATTGAATATATTCTGTGTACATGATTTTTTTCACATTAATTTAGTGCTATTTTTCCAAAATATAATTGGGAGAGAAATGGAAAATTCAGAGAATTTATGTAATACAATTCTTTTATTTTTAATAAACAAAACAGTGGTGCTTTCCCATATATACATATAT
The DNA here is from genome assembly GCA_004027375.1 of Macroglossus sobrinus. Taxonomy (NCBI): domain Eukaryota; kingdom Metazoa; phylum Chordata; class Mammalia; order Chiroptera; family Pteropodidae; genus Macroglossus; species Macroglossus sobrinus. The sequence continues at coordinate 23,988 of PVKZ01006196.1, forward strand.
GTCTGCACATTCATATGTACATATATAAGGCATATATTTTATATGACTGGATAGAAGTACAGAAAGATACATAGCATGGAATTTATGCAGGCTGGTGGAGAAGAATTCAATGAGAGGTAATGCCGATGGAAAAAAGAGTGGGACAGAAGCAAATCAAAAGAAAAGTCTATACAAAAAAAAATCAGCCTGAATGAAGTGATACCACTTATCTAAAAAAAAACAACAACAAATCCTATTTTGCACATATTTACCAATTCCACATTCAGGGGTGTCACACTGATAGCTTGAACACATCCATGAAAATTATCAAACATGATAAACCATTATAAAAAATTTATTTTTTATATTTATTTGAGAGATCCGGTTTAATAGCATAACTCTGTTTACAGATAACTTAGCATAACAACAATGGAACCAGAAGATAGAGATAGTGGAATGATGCCTTCAAAGAGCTAGGAAAACAGGAAAACATTACTGTCAATTTAGAATTATATATATATATATATATATATATATATATATATATATATATATAAACACACACACACACACACACACACACACACACACACACACACACACACACACACTCAGGAAAATCGTTCCCAAAAAATGAGAAAATAAAGATACCTTCGAACAATGACTGCGCTTTACTGTGAATGGGTCATGACTAAAAAATAATTTTATATGATTGAGGGCATATAGAAATAACCCCAGAATAAGATACATATGTTACAAAAAATTAATACTTAAAAATGGTGAAAATGGAGGTAGATTTAAAAAAAAATATATTGAGAGTATCAATTTGTAGTATTAACATAATAAAAATGAAAATTCTGTAATACAAAAGAAAAAAATTATGGAAACTGGTTGAAGTAAAAAATCTTTGAAAATACTTCCATTTCTCAGAAAGAAAATATATGGATTAAATTTAATTATTTAAAACGTTGAAACTGAATAAACTATAAAAACATTAAAAAGAACAAAAAATACTGTAATTGCAAATATAAAAAACATCTCTGAGAAAACAATATGTCAGGGTCTGTAGATTGCTCCAGAGTGGGGCTCGACTAAGGCACGATGGCGGCTGCCTGTTCCACCCTCGTTCTGGTAGCAAGTAATGCAGTCTTTCCTGGTACGAATCTTGCACGAGCCTCTGACTCTCCACTGGTGCCCCAGGTGTGTGTCTGCAGGTGAGAGAGCCTGTGTGTGGGCCATTGAAAGGGGCGTCTAGGATTTTAGTCTCCTTTCGTCTCACCCAGATGGCCAGAATCTCCTCTGATTTTGACAGTCAGAGTTTTTTTGGGAACTCCTCTTTCCTGGGCTGAGACCCTGGGGTGGGGAGCCCCCGAGTGAGGCTAGGATTCCTCTCTCCCTCAGGGGAGACTCTGTAGCCTCACTCTCCCTCCCGGTGTTCTTCTAGCACCCACGGGTGAGGGTCCAGCCTGATTTGCAACTTTGCTCCTCCTACCAGCTTTGATGTGGCTCCTTCTTATATTATCAGATGTACGTGTTATGATCAGCTGTACTTCAGGTGATTCTCCACGTTGATTATTTTATAATTTCAATGCAGATCTGAAAGGAGACAAATCCTGCTTTTACCTAGGCTGCCATCTTCCTCCTTTTGAAATCACTTGCTCTTTTTGATGAGAGAGAATAAAGGTTTTTTTTTTTTTGAGAGATAATAAACGTGTTCTTTTTTTTTTTTTACTTCACATATACACAGAAAAAAAAACAGTATGTCAAAGTAGAAATTGTAATAAAACTTATTAGGTAATTATAAGTGAATGAGGGCTTCTGGTCAAGATCACAGAGTAGGTAAATGCTGTGCTTGCCTCCTCTCATGATTACATCAAAGTTACAACTAAACTACAAAAGGACCATCATTGAGAGTCACATACAATCTAGCTGAACAGGAGACCGAAGAAAATGGCGTAGATGATAGAGGCTCTGTTCATCCCTCTGGTGACTAAATCAAAGTTGTGACGGAAACAAGAAGCAAGCTGCAAGGGAAAATTGCCTGAGATCTAGAGGAAGAAGCCATACAACTTGGGGGAAATCCAAGCCATCAACTTGCAATGGTAGAAGGTAGGACATGGTGAGAACATGGGGCTGCCTGGTCTCGAGCGGCTGAGTGAGACAGAGGCTGTGGCAGCAGCAGACTCCATGTAAAAGGACCACATACGCGAGCAGATTTTCGCAGTTATGGACCAGACTCGCTCTGAGCACCAGTGCCAAGTTGGCTGTGTGCAGCGGGAACCAGGGACTTTCAGAGAGACATTGTTGGAGTGAAGGCCGAGGCGCTCTATTCAGAAGTGCCTGCAGTATCCATTGTTCTTTGTTCTGTCCTCCCCGCTCCCAGTGCACAGACACAGTGCTGCCATAGCCTTCAGGCCATCCAACTGGATAACAGAGGTCACTCCGCCCAGAGGATTCCCTGAAATTCCACCTCCCACAACTTGCAGTCCCACCCAAACCATATCCAGGTACATCCTCAGCAAGTCAGGTGCTCCTTGCTGAACAGTGCCTAGACTCACACTGGAGGCAACTGGCCTCGGTTTCTGGTGTGGCCTTTTGAGATAACTATAAGCACAACATCTGTGGATTGCTTGCTGAATCTTAACAGGCGGCCCCAGAGGGGTAGAGGCTTGGGCTAAGTTTGGCCTGCAGCTGTACCCCTCTCAGGACTGTGCCACTGGACAGACACCTATTTCCCAAATCCACACTAAAAATACAGGGAGACTTAGCAGCTTTGCTTAGTACATAGAAACAGACATGGAAGGACAGCCAAAATGGGAAGACAAAGAAGCAGAAACCATATGAGGGAACAAAACAGAGATCCAGATATAATGGATTCAACTAATCTAACAGATGCAGAGTTCAAAACAGTGGTTATAAAGATGCTCAATGAACTTTTGTGAAGTGTAGAGAAATTCAACAAAGAGATAAAAAACATAAAAAATGGAAATGGAATTTATAAAATGAAACCAATCTGAAATGAAGAACACATTATATGAGACACTATTAAGGGTCCAAATATCCGTCTGATCAGCATAACTGAAGAAAAAAATCAAGATGTTGAACAGCTATTTGAAGAAATAATGATGGAAAACTTCCCTAACCTGGTGAAGAAAATGGACCTAAAACCCCAGCAAGCTCAGAGAATTCCAACAAACAGGGATCCAAAGAGGCCCACTCCAAGACACATCATAATTAAAATGTCAAAGGTTACATACAAAGAAAGAATATTAAAAGCAGCAAAAGAAAAACAGTTATTTATAAGGGAACAGCCATAAGACTGGCAGCTGACTTCTCAAAAGAAACTATGCAGGACACAAGTTCTTGGCACAAAATATTAGAATTGACAAAGACCCAGGATTTACAACCAAGGATACTTTATCCAGCAAAGCCATCATTTAGAGTTGAAGGACAGATAAAGAGCTTCCCAGATGAAAAAAAGTTAAATGAATTTATCACCACCAAGTCAGTATTACAGGAAATTTTGGAAGGACTTCTTTAAGAAGAAGAAAATACAAAAGACTCACTTCAGATTAAAAGACACACAGACTAAAAGGAAGAAGATGGAAAAAGATATTGCTTTGATGGGCCTAGAAATTATTTAAGTCAGACAGAGAAAGATGAACACTATATGATTTCACTTATATGAAGAAACGGAGGAATAAAAATAACAAACTAACCGAAAACAGACTCACAAATATAGTGGACAATTTGGTGATGGACAGAGGGGAGGGGTGTTTGCGGGGATGGGAGAATGGGGTGAAGCGTTAATGAAGTACAATTTAGTAGCTGACGGATGGTCATGGGAATGGGGAGCAAGGCATAGGGAATGCAGTTAGCATTAGCACGTTGGCTAGGTGGAGGGTCGGGAGAGGGAGGGAGCAATCGGGGGGATTGTTTTGTGAACTATATAGATGTCTAACCAATGTACTGTATACCTGAAACTAATTAAAATAAATAAATTAAAAGAAAAATCTAGCTGAACAGAAATTCTACATGGGGACACACAGATTAGGCCACCTCAAGATAAGTAGGAGGGGCAGAGACCAGAACAAGCTGTTTTCACACTAGTGTGTGGAGGTTGAGCATTGAGAGAAATAGCTCAACTTCGGAGGTTCCCCTGAGGGAACAAGGAGTCTTGGCCTCATACCAGGATCCCCAACCCAAAGTTCCAGTGTCAAGAAGAAAATTCTCCACAAATTCTGTCCGTAAAGATTAGCAGAGATTGTTGCTGAGTAAAAAGGTAGGCAAATAAGAAAGAGGGAGCCAATGGTTTTCTTCGTAAGGGGCCTGCACATGAACTGATTCATGGACAGACTCACTTGCTTTGAGCTCCAGCTCTTGGGCAGCTGCTCAAAAGGCACCAGGGACACATGAGGAGGAACTGAGCTGTCTGATTTCAGGGCAAGGGCTGGAGAGGCAGCTTTCTTCCAGAAAGAAGTACTGGGGCGGGGGAAGCATTGTCCCTTTGTTGAGCTCTCCTTTACTTGTCTTGCAGACCCAGGCTGGCGCCTTATCTGAGGTTCCATCAATGTGTGTAACACTGGTTACCCCATCCTGGCAATTCCTTGAGACCCTTACCTCCCAACTTATGGGCACTCCTAGGCTGCTTGCAGTTAATTTTCCATACAAACAGTCTTGGCTCATGCCACAGACTTTTCTAAAACCTCTCAAAGGCATACAAAACCTAAACAAGCAGTGTCTGTCCTCAGTGTGCCCCGTACATCTTGCTGAGCAGCCTTAAGCCCAGTACTAGCAGTAGCCAGCTTGGTTTGCAGCTTGGCCTCTTGATGCATAGTCAAGCCCATTGTGGGTGGCAGCCATCAGTAGATTGCTTAGTGGCTCATGCCAGGGAGCTCCGAGTGGGGCAAAGGCTGTGGCTAAACTTGGCCTGTAGTGGGGACCCTCCCAGGAGGCTATGACCTGCATGCTCAGTGGCTGGCTTCAGTCTAAGCTGGAGCACCACCTAAGGCCACATTCAAGGATGGCACATCCAAAGAGGCAGACTGGACAGGCACCAGAGCCCTGCTAAAGTGAATCCTGCTCAGTGCCATCAAGCCCTTCACAACAATTACTACACTAAATCATGGCTGCTCCCTCCCACTGAAATGCCAACAGCAACCAAGAACCAACTGTAATGGGAGGACATATACAACTCATACAAAGGACAGATCTGGAGCACCTGGCTCAGGTGTAAAGGGAAGACTCTGTCAGTGGGACAAACAGCACACCTACTGTATAAAGCCAAGACTGGAAGACATAGCAGCTCTACATAATACACAGGAACAAACACATATAGGCAGCCAAAATGAGAAGACAACGATCATGTTTCACATGAAAGAACAGAACAAAGTTCCAGAAAAGGAACTAAACAAAATGGAGACAAGCAATTTATCAGAGGCAGAGTTCAAACAACTGGTTATAAGGATGCTCAATGAACTTAGGGAAGAGTAGAAGAACCCAGTGAGAACTTTAACAAGGAGATAGAAACCAAAAAGTGGAGATAAGAAACATAAAAAAGGACCAGTCAGAAACGAAGAATACAACAACTTAAAATAAGAATCCATTACAGAGAATCAACAGTAAATTAGATGAAGCAGAGGGCTGAATCAGCAATTTAGAAGATAAGGTAGCAGAAAACACCCAATCAGAACAGCAACAGAAAACAAATTAAAAAAAGAAAATAAAAGAAAAGAACAGTTTAAGCAGTTTAAGGATACTCTCCGACAACATCAAGCGTACATTCACATCATAGAAATACCAGAAGAAGAGAGAGAAAGCAAGGAATTGAAGAACTATTTCAAACAATACTGATGAAAAACTTCTTTAACCTGATGAAGAAAATAGACATACAAGTGTAGGAAGCACAGAGAATCCCAAACAATATGAATCCAAAGAGGTTCACAGCAAAACACATCATAATTAAGATGCCAAAGGTTAAAGACAAAGAGACAATCTTAAAAGCAGCCAGGAAAAAAGGGAACTCCATAAGACTTTGAGCTGATTTCTCAACAGAAATTTTGCAGGCCAGAAGGAATCACTAGGAAAGTTTCAGAGTGATGAAAAGCAAGGACCTACAATCAAGATTAATCTACCCAGTAAAGCTGTCATTTAACATTGAAGGATAAATAAAGAGCTTCCCAGACTGGGAAACAGCTAAAGGAGTTTATCATTACCGAGTCAGTATTATGAGAAATGTTCTTTAAAGAAGGGACTTCTTCAAGAAGAAAAAAAGATAAAGACTCTGAATAAAATATGGCAATGACTACATATCTATCAATAATTACTTTAAATGTAAATGGAGTAAATGCTCTGATCAAAAGAAAGTGTGTCCACATGGATAAGAAAACAAGATCCTTCCATATGCTGCCTCCAAGAGACCCACTTCACATGAAAAGACACACAGACTGAAAATAAAGGATGAAAAAAGATCTTTCTTGTAAATGGAAACAAACAAATAAAGAGCTGAGGTAGCAATACTTGTACCAGACAAAATAGGCTTTAAAACAATGGCTATAACGATAGACAAAAAGGACCCAGTAATCCCATTTCTGGGTATTTATCCAAAGAAACCCAAAACAGTTCTTTGAAGGGGCATGTGCATCCATGTGTACATTGCAGCAGTATTTACATTAGCCAAGATATTTAGGCATCTTGTGTGTCCACAGATGGATGAATGGATAAAGATGCAGTGTGTGTGTGTGTGTGTGTGTGTGTGTGTGTGTGTGTGTGTGTAAAGCCACATGCAAGAGAATGAAACTAAACATCATCCGTTACCATACACCAAAATTAACTCAAAATAAATCAAAGTTATAAATATAAGATATAAAACATTAAACTGCAAAGAAGAAAACATAGATACTAAACTCATTGACCTTGAATTTAGAAACAATTTTATTAATGTGACCTCAAAGACAAGAAAAGTAAAAGCAAAAATAAATGAATGGGACTATATCAAACTTAAAAGTTTCTGCACAGAAAAAAAAGTAAAACAAAACAAATCAAACAAACAAAAACAGGTGACCAAGTGAACGGGAGAAGATACTTGCATACTCTCTCTATATATATGCATACGTACATATGTGTGTGTGTGTATGTATATATGTATGTATATATGTATGTGTGTATATATACACACATACATATATACATATATATTTTTTTATTTAACAACAAAAAACAATCCAATTAAAAATGAGAAGACCTGAACAGACCCTTCTCTCAGGAAGACATGCAAACAGTCAACAGACATGAGAAGATTCTCAACTTCACTAACTATTAGGGAAATGCAAATTGAAACTGCAATGAGATACCACCTTACACCTGTAGGAATGACTATTACCAACAAGACAAGTAATAACAAGTGTTTGAGAGGTTGTGGGAGAAAAGGACCCCTCATACACTGCTGGTGGGAATGTATATTGTTGCAGCCACTATGGAAAATAGTTTGAAGTTTCCTGAAAAAAAAATGAGGATAGAATTACCACATGACCCAACAATCTGTCTTCGGTGTATCTACCTCCAAAACTTGAAGACATTTATCCATAAAGACAGATGCATTCCGATGTTCATAACAGCATTATTCATGGTGGCCAAGACATGGAAACAGCCAAAGTGTCCATCCATACATGATTGGATAATGAAGTGGTACATACATACAGTGGAATATTACTTAGCCATAAGAAAAAGTGAAGTACTGCCGTTTGTGACAACATGGATGAATCTTGAGATTATCATGCTAAGTGAAGTAAGTCAGAGAGAAAAAGTTGAGAACTATATGATTTTACTTATAGGTGGGATATAAAACTGAAAGCAACAAATGAACAAGACAAACAAAAACTCATAGACACAGACAACAGTTTAGTGGTTTCCAGAAAGAAAGGAAGGGGAGTAGATAAGGGTAGAGGGACTAAAATATATGGTGACAAAAGATTTGACTTTATGTGGTGAACACACAATGAAAATACAGATAATATATTATTGAATTGTACACATGAAACTTATATGATTTGATTAACCAATGTCACCCCCATAAATTTAATTTAAAAATGTAAAAAATGTGGCATAGACAATTATTTTGATAATTGCAGTTTTTTACTTACAAATGTGAAAAACTTGGATTTGAATCTATTCAAGCATTTGAATAAAATTTTTGTTTGAGAAGAGGAACCAGAGTCATAAAAATGTCAGTAATATTCAAAGTATTGTGTAGATTGAATATATTTTTTCTATGTAACTCTTGTAAAATAAATGACTGAGAACAGGCATGACATTTTGAAGAAAATCAGACAGAGAGATAGCCTATTAGAAATCCTTACTTATTATAAAGCAATAGAAAATAATGCAGTGTTTTGTTGGCACAATAATAAACAAATAGGCTAACAGAACAGGATGCAGTTTCTGGAGAAAAACACATTTGATACCTCACAAATGTGGCATTAAAAATCCATAGGGAAATGATTAACACTTCAATAATAGCACAGAGATAAATCCTTATCTATATGGGAGTGGAAATTGGATCTATGTCTAACAATTAAACAAAACTACATTTTACATGGGAAATAACATGAAAAAAAAACCAGACTTTAAAACTTAGAAGAACATAAGGGAGTCTATCCTTAAAAACACAAAGTGGAAAACATTTTCTTAAACAAGTATATCAAGTACTTTCACAAATACTGTGAGAGCAGATTGGTCATTTGCCTTTCAATGCTTTTAAGGAACATGCTCTAGTTAGCTACTTTTCCAACCTGAGAGTTATGAGTTAGGCAAAACAATGGCAAGCATCTTACTTTTGGTTCCTTAGGGAAGCACTAAGAAGATTAAAACGAACGGGATATCTTGAGAATGAGGCCTACTTTGCTCCCTCTGGTACCACACTGGGAACTTGGGCTGCCAACTTTGAGGCTTTTGCTATGCTAGGGAAGAAGGCGGGGCAAGACTAAGTTAAAACACAACAGAGTTTTACAATGTTTAAGTTATATATTTTTTTCAGTTAAGCATTTGAATAGCTGCTGTTCATTTTTTTTTACTATATTCCAAAGTTCTTTAAAAAGTTGATTCTCACAGTTTTTGTTTATATTTTAGGTGGTTTTGTGAAAGGATGGCTCTTGGAGCTCTTTTTAGACATTTTTGCTATTGTCACCTCATTGTGGTTTTAAAATGCATTTCCTTAACGATTGATGCTTTTAAGCATCATTTCATTTTCTTACTGGCCATTTGTGTATCTTCTTTGGAAAAGTGTCTGTTCAGAACTTTTGCCCTTTTTTATTATTTTATATTTTGCAGTTGTATATTTTACTTACAATATTTTTTGATTTGTACGTGTTTTATTGCAGTATATATTTTTCATTTTCTTTTTCTTTAGTGTTTGTTAATGACCAAAAATTTAAATTTTAATAAAGTATAAGTTACCATTTTTATGTTCTATTTATAAAACATTTTTTTTTTTTACCTTCAATGTCCCTACATTTTTATTGTTGTATTTTGGACAACTCAGAGTTTTATTTGTTAGGTAAAGTTTGAGAATTATTTTTTTACCAATAAGTAAACATTTATTGTCCCTTTTCAAATATATAAACCTTAAATTTTCCTCAGCAATGCTTTGTGTTTTCAGTGTACACATCATGCAAATATTTAATAATATACTGCTAAGTAGTTCATAGATTTCAATGTTATCATAAATGATATCTTTAAAATTTAAAATTCCATTTCTGATTATTCACTAATGGTATATAGAAACAACTTGATTTCATTCTGTGTTTTTAGAAAATGCATTTGATGGTTTCAATATTTTTTCATAGCTTTTGTTTTGTATGAATTTTCGCATATACAATTGTGTCTTATAAAAATAGTTTAATCTTTTCTTTCTAATATCTTATGCAATTTTTTCTTGCCTGTTTTGTAATGGTTAAAATCTTCAATACAATGTTGAGTAGAAGGGATGACAGCAGACACTCGTCTTGCTTCTTAGGTAAAATGCGTTCAGTATTTCATGATTAAATATGATATAAGCTTATATGTGGGATATAACCCTAAATGCAACAAACAAACAGAACAAACTAACAGAGACTCATGGGTATAGACAACAGACTAGTGGTTACCAGAGGCTGGGGTGAAGGGACAGAAGAAATAGATTGGGTAAAGAGGTCAAATATGTGATAACAGAAATATGCTCAGTGAACACACACTACAATATTATAGATAGAAATAGATATAGACATAGACATTGATACACATATACATAAACACACATATACATAAACATATATACACATGCCTTACTATTGAATTGTACACCTGAAACTTACTGAATCTCGTTAACCAATGTCACCATAATAAATTTTTTTAAAGTATTTATAGGAATAAAAAAATATATGATATAAGCTTAATTATAATGTCCTTAATACAGAACATTCATATGTTTTTGTCACTTTTAATAAATTTATTCTACTCTTAGATTTCTGAGAGCTTTTATTATACATATAAACATTTTGTATTCTTTTCTGCATCGTTAGAAATAATATCATAATTATATGTTTTTAGTATGTTTATATGTTGCTTTACTTTGAATCTTTAAATCTAAAATAAATCTGCATTCCAGGCATAAAACAAACCTGTTTATGATGTATTATTTTTATATGCATTATTGAATTTAAATTCGAAGTGTTTCATTAAGAATTCGTACCCATGTCTATGACTTGTCTACAGTTTTTTTAATGTCTCTTTCTTTTTTTTTTAATATAATGGTCATCATAGCCTTGTAGAATAAGTTGGGAAGTATCACCTACTCTAATTTTTGGTTCAGTTTATATAAAATAAATATTAATCGTTTCTTAAATGTTTTGTACATTTTACATTACTTGGACCTGGAGTTTCCTTTTCGATGTAGCAAATTTAAAATTTTAAACATGTAATATAAATATATAAATATAAATACATATGTGTATATATTTATGTATGATAGAAATATATATGTGTATATATACACATACATATGTGTGTGTGTGTGTGTGTATTTAATTTATTTTTTCTTTGTGAACACCGGAATTTTCAATTTCATCAAAGTTGGCAAAGTATTGACATATCATTTCTTAATTTTTATTTTAAGGTCTTTAATATCTATATTGATAACCATTATTTTTTCCTTCCTGATGTTCATAATATATGTTTTCCTCTTTTTTACCCCTCAGATTATTTCTCAGGGACTGCTCTAATTAGAAAATTATCAATTTTGCTGATCTCCTCAAAGAATATGCTGTCGCTTTCATTGATTTTGTCTAAACTTATAATGTTTTCCATATCATTGATTTCTGCTTTTCTTCTTATTTCCTCCCATTTCCTAACCCTGGATTTCAAAATTTTCTTTATCTCTCTCTTTTTTTATGATAAAAGCTTAGATCATTTATTGGAGATATTTCTTTTGTTCAAATATATATGTTTGACGCTGTAAGTTTTCCTTTATAAACTTTTTTTTGGCTATATGCCACAAATTTTTAGATGTTTGGTATTTATTTAGTCCAAAATATTTCTAATTTTTTCTGCATCATTTTGACACATAAGTTACTTAGAAGTGTGTTTAATGTACAAGTATATGAAAAACTTTTATTTCTAATTTATTTCCTTGTGGATAGATAATATACGTCATATAATTTCGATCCTTGCATATTTGTTGAGGCATGTTTTATAACCTCAAATATAGTATGTCTTAGAAAATGTTGCACTAGAACTTCAAAAAATGTTTATTCTGCTTTTACTTTTTGGTAACCTTCTTTAGAAGTCAAAAAATTCTACTTATTTGGTATTTTTCAAGTCACCTATGCATTTACTGATTTTCTGTCTAACATTTTTATCAGTTAGTGAGAGGTACTGCAGTCTTCAACTATTTCTGTAGATTCTTCTTTCTACTTTTTCAGTTCTATTATTATTTGTATTATGAACACTGAAACTTTTAAATACATAAACACGTAACATTTTTATGTACTCTCAATAAATTGACAAATTTGTCATTATGAAATGACTTTCTTTACCCTTGTAAAATTATTTAACCTGAAATCTATGTCACTTGGCTTTAATATAGCTGTTTTGATATTCCTTTGATAGTGTATGATATGTCTTTTTTTGCCTTTTTATGATTTAGCTATCTGTTTCTTCACATATAAAATATGTTATTTATAGTTTGCATATAATCTGACAATCTTTACATTGTATTTGGATACATTTTAATAAAATTGTCAATGTCACTGGGTTTAAATTGACTACCTTGCTAAACATTCTCTATTCGTGCCATCTGTTCTTTTATGCTACCTTCTTTCAGATTAATTAATTTAATCATGTTATTTTCATCTATTATTGACTTATTACATATAACTAATTATTTTTAAATGATATTCTAGAGTTTAAAATACAATTTTAATTTATCTATTTGTCAATATAATATTGCATCACTTTCTGTGTGTTATAAGAACATATATGTTCATTTTCTTCTCCCAATTGTTTAATATTTTTACATATATCATGGTATTTTTGCTGTAAACTGTGTATTAGTTTTAGAAGTATTTAAAATATGAAAATAAAATTTTTATATTTCTTCACACACCATTTTTGATGCTTCTCATTTTTTTTAATACAAATTCAGATTTTCACCTGGTGTTATTTTTCTTCTGCCTGAGAAAATTATTTTGACATTTTTATACTATAATTTTGGCTATTAATTCTCTTAACCTATGTAGGTATGAAAAAATATAATTTTGTTTTTATTTTTGAATTATATGTTCATAGGTATGAAATTCTATATTGACATATTATTTTAATTTTAGTACTTTTATCTTTCTGGTGTCTACTGAATTGCACTTATTCCTATAAGAATTCAATTGCCATTCTATGTTTATCCCTTTATACGTTATATGGCTTTTCTCCTCTGGCTGATTTTGAGATATCCTTCTTTTACTGTCCTTCAACAATTTGATGATTATTCATTATGACATGGCCATTTTTATGTTTCTCAGGCTGGCATTTTGTTTGGTTCTTGATTCTGCAAGTTTTAAATTTTATTTCGTTTGGAAATTTATTACTAATTTAAAAAATATACTTATTTTATCTTTCCTTATGATCTATTTTCCTTGGATTCCTATTATAAATACATTATGTGCTATTACGTTGGCCTATCAATGCTATCTTTATTTCTTTCAGTCTTTTTTTTTTAATTTGTTTTATTTTGAATAGTTTTGATTGGTTTGTCTTAAAGTTCAGAAATGTTTTTCTATGCATGGTCTAATCTGCTGTTAATCCCATACAGATATTTTTTTTCTTCTCAGACATTTTTGTTGTTGTTAATCTCAGAAGTTATATTTAAGTATTTTTTGTACATTGTCAGGTGATGGATTTTATTACATGCTCGTTAATATGGTCGTTGTCTCCCTCCCTCTCCCACTTTGGGATGTAGTTAAATTGCTTGTAAACATTTTTATATTTTTAAGGAGTATATTTTGCTTTGTTCTTTTGTTTGTTTGTTTACCCCACCAGGGATGTAACAACCTTCTGCTGATTCTAGGCAATTCTTTGTGTGTAAGGAGAACTTCCACTCTTGTAGGACACAAATTTGATGCCCCTGATGGAACTCTGATAATTTTCTGCCTGCTCCAATTCAGTGTCTTTTTCCCCCTAATGGAGGGTAGTTTATTCATATGCATGCATTAATCAGAAAGATCTGAAGACCTGAGGGAAACTTATAGACTTCCCAAGTTTTCTCTATGGATAACTTCTACTTTCCAACATTCTGAAATAAAATTGTAGTCACCTTGACCTCCTTTAACTCACTCACAACTCTGTCATTTCCATTCACTAAGTGTTAATCCCTTTTGGTGTTTTTCCTACATACACTGTGGTCTTGAATCTTTCTTTAGGTAACAAGCTATGCTATTTGTAACATTCACCTTGTTACTATCTTCCACTGTCTGTTCTTCAATATCTGAAAATAAATTTCCCTTGTATTTTATGTGGCTTGGTAACTGTTTAAGGTAGATAGGAGAAACTTTTCTCTGTTATTTTGTTGAAATTCCATTTTATCTCCACAACTGTTTTTATATTCGTGTCTATATTTTATTTTTACTAGTGGCTCTAAGGTTCAACATATATATACTTGGTCAGAAATACAGCAGTGTTAGAGGTCCCCAGATCTTTCCCCTTGAAACAACAATAAGCTGAACATCTAAAACTCAACAAAAAAAAACACCCAATCTGCACACAAGCATGTCTGAGTGAGGGATCTACAAATAAGAGCTAACGCAGGTTAGAACCCGCAGGCGTTAGGCAGTAGACTGGGAGAAACAAAGAAGCTGCTTCTCTAAGTCAGAGGTCCCTGCAGGAAGAGAGGAAAGGGAGAAGGTATGGCATGTTCACTAAACATTTCCTACCTGAGATAGCTGTGAGCTCCACACAGCATAAGTGTCCAGGGATCAAACAGAAAGCAGAGAAGTGAGAATGGAAGAAAAGTGGAGATGTCAGAGAAGCAACAATCAATTATTACCACTCGCTGGTGTAAAGTTCAAGGCTGAGCCGCAGCACCCATCCCTCAACCCAGATATCACCTTACTCCAATTCCTCCAAGATCATACACCACAGAGCACAAGGGAACTCTGAGCAAATGCTACCAAAACAGTCGCTAACACTGACAGGCAAAAAGACTGAGGAAAGTGAATGTAACTGAATCTTAGACCCCACCTAGTGGAAACAAACAAACAAACAACAACAACAACAACAACAACAACAACAACATATATATATATATATATATATATATATATATATATATATATATATATAGCAATAGCCTAAGATACCTTTATATAATACAAATTCTTTGAGAAAAAAGAAAAGCAGAATAAATGTCAAATAAAGCCCAGGTGGAGAAATAGCTCATTAAACACCATGAACAGCCAAAATGACAAGACATCTCATAAAGAAAGGAAATATCTCAAGAAAATAAGCTAAAAGACATAGAAATATG
>PVKZ01006197.1:0-10000 GCA_004027375.1 Macroglossus sobrinus
TTCCTTTTTTAACTCTCAGTGAAATACCTACTCTTATAGGAATCTCCGATGAGACACCTGTGCCCGTATTCTTGAATTAGGGCTGTCAGATCTAGTTAATAAACATACAAGACACTCAATGAAATTTGAATTTTAGATAAGTATCAAATAATTTTTTTTTTAGTATAAGTATATCCCAAATGTCGCTTGGGTCACACTTACACACACAAAAAATTATTTATTGTTTATCTGAAATGAATGTCATTGGTTATACTGCATTTTATCTGCCAGCTCTACCTGGATCGTGTGTGCGTCTGGTGACTCACTGGATGCTAGAAGGATCGTCGGTCTTTTAGGTGTATGTGACAGAATGATAAGCTATGGAGGGTTTCTGCTGGTGAAAGTGTTGGCCCCGTCTCTTGGGATTTATACTATGCCAGGTCCAAACAGGTGTCACCAATCTCAGTTGATCAAGTGCCTCTAATTGTTTCGCCAACATGTTTCAACTGGAAGAATTCACATCAGGCTCCTTAGACTTTGCTGGCCGCGGGCAGAAGTGGGGACAGTATATGTAACAGCCCGTCGGAGCAAGAGTTTCAGGGTGCTCCAGCCTCGAAGATAAGATTTAGAGCCATTTCTCTGAGGCTTCCAACAAGAGTTCATGTTCGAGGGCTGTCTTTATTTTCTTTAAAAATAATTTGTTCTTAAGAATCCCCCGAGCTATGTGGCGAAGAACGTCCCCGTGACAGATGTGTCTGGACTGGTGTCCTTGGCAAGTCTTCAGGACAAGGGAAAGCCGAGGTCCTCCTGTTGAGAGGGCCCCCTCGCTGTCCCCTCGCCCACACGCCCATCCCTCCGTCCATCTGGCGAACACCTGCATCGGGCAGATTGAGACGAGAGAGTGACACGCTATAATTATTCTTCAAGGGGCTCGTAGTCTCTCAGAGAAGACAGGCATGAAACGAGACGATTATCATAAATGATGACTTCGCTACGGTAGAGGTGGGCGCGGCGGGTTATGGGAATGCGTGTGGGGTACCGTTAAGGCTCGGAGGACGTAAGGAAGGCCCAGTTCCGAGGAGAGGGTGACGTTTGTGCATCTGAAAAGAAGAGCGTGAGGTGCTTAGCCAGGTGATGCACTCAGCAGGTGAGCCACGGGCCGTTCCCTGGCTGGAGGGTGCTGAGCCGAGGTGGAGGGAGGAATCAAGAGTGATTCTTTGATTTCTAACCTGGCATGTGCCTCTCTGGGGGACGTGATGTGGCCCTCCAAAGTGGTCACTTTCAGGAGCAAATGTCTCCACCAGAGTGACTGGTGGGACAAGTTCATAAGGTGAACTTGGGAGATGTCACGTTAGTTCATGGGACACAAGTCACCTCTGCTTTCCGGGAGCAGAGACACCACCGTCGTGCAGGGCGAGTGGCAGGCTGACTGACGGCTCCCTCCCAGGTCCGGTAATCACCTTCTTTTCCAAGGTTTCCTTTGATTGATTTCATTTGAACCCTAAGTAGCAGGAGCAGCGTGTCCCTGCGGGTTCACAGCCCATCTGGGACGGGGGCAGGAAAATGCGGGTCGCAGTCTGGTCCCGCTCGGCCCCGAGGGAAGGCCCCGCTTCCCCGCGGCTGCCCGGGGAATGCGTGGAACCGCTCAAATCTGGCAGATTGGCCCTCCAAACTGGAGCGCGCCGCCAAGCAGCACCCGGCCACCAAATGGGCCACCGCGAGTTCCGTAGATCGTCTTTGGGGGCAGCATGTACCAGAGGGGCCGCAGATTGCGTTTCCCGTGTCTTTGTGACTCATGTTTGCGATGACTAATAGCTGGGGACAGTTCCCACTGGAACAGACGTCTCAGTGTGTGTGTGTGTGTGTGTGTGTGTGTGTGTGTGTGTGTGTGTGTGTGTTTAATACAGAATTAGTCGTGTGGATTCCATGGGACTTCGTGTCTCTCTCTCTCTCTCTCTCTCTCTCTCTCTCTCTCTCCCCTTCCTTTTCTCTCTCCCTCCCTCTTCCCCATTTCTATCTCTCCCAAGGAGAATTGTATGCATTGCAGCCCGAAAAGAACTTTTTTTTTAAAAAAAATGAGATACGTATTCAAAGCAAAATAGACCAGTTTCTACTCCAAGTCCAAACAAATGCCTTTTCGGCGACAGGCTCGAAGCGACACCCCTTTGGTCCGCGTGCTGCACTGGCGGGTGGGACTTTTGTTCTCTCCCCGTGCAGCTTGCAGAACGGGGACTTGGCAGTGGGGAAAAGGTCACCGTTTTAAGGCAGTTCAGACACCAAATGTTCCCATAATATGGCAGCTTTCTCGCAGAGCACCCTTTGGCTCTGTCGCTTTGGAATCTGTGGTTTTGACAAGCTCAGGCGCTCTTAGATGTGTGCGCGCGCGCGCGTGTGTGTGTGTGTGTGTGTGTGTGTGTGTGTGTGTGTGTGAGAGAGAGAGAGAGAGAGAGAGAGAGAGAGAGAGAGAGAGAGAACTGACGATGGGAGGTCTGTTTATTTCAGAAGCTGGAGGTGTCCACGGCAAGGAAACTATTTCTATCCCAAGATCGGTTCTTCAGCTAAGAGAAGGAGGTGCTGGGGAGAGACGCTCTGAGCGGGGCATGTGCAGAGCGACCTGGATGGGGTGATGATGTCACACCCTCCTGTCCCCCCCTCCAGCAGGTCCCCGCAGCCCCGCCCTGGACAGAAAACCTCCTCATTAGCGTCTGCGGAACGTGTCTCTCTCCTGCCACCTGTCATTCAGGAAAACCTGGGGTTGCCCCTGGCACCTGGGCCCCGGGCTGGGACATCCCCGGTGTGTCATCCTGCTAACTGCAGAAGTCGAGACGCATCACAGCCCGCAGCTCGATGCGCCCACCGTACGCATGATGTTTATCGTTGCTTCTCGAAGGGTCTAGGACATGCGTCTCCCATGAGCGCCTCAGACTGGGTTTCCTTGATTGACAGCTGTTAGGATGAAGGACTTACTCTCCGTGGGTACCAGCTGGAAATAGGGAGCAATTCGCAAAGAGTTATCGTGATGGACGGAAGGCCCAGCGCTTTTTTATAGCTTGCAAGAATACCGGGTGTTCTCGGTTAAGCCAGCGTTATATATATATATATATAAAACGAGAGTTGTGTCATCTTAGGTACCGCGAGGGGGACAGGTGTACGCGAGTTTAACGTTTGGGAACCCTGAGCATCTTCTTCGTGGTGCTTTCCCCTTTCCTCACGCCCCGCCTGGAACTCCCCGGTCCCGGCTCTGCTCTCCGGAGCTGCAGCCCGCAGACTCCGCTCTGCACCGTGTCGGGCGAGGTGGGGTCCCCGTCCCCTGCGGGGAAGGCAGGAACACGCCGGAGGACACAGCGTCGTGGCAGGCGTGCACCTACGCGCGCTCACGGCCGTCCCGTGCTCACCTGCTCCCGTCACCCTCTCTTACCACCGATGCTGACATTCTCCGGCTTCTCAGAGCGAGGACCATCTTTCTTCCCATCATTCCGCCCGCACTGCAACCTTTTCTTCCCCCCAGGGCCTCGCCCCGATCATCCGACCAGCTCGCTCTTTGTCAGCTCTTAAAGAAATATTTGGGTGTTGAAAACTAGGTCCGGGTGAGTGGGACACGGCAGGACGAGTCGTCCTTTCTGGGAACCGCTGGGTACAACGGTGGCTGTTGATCTTCAAGTAGAATGAGGTGGGGACGATCGTGGTTCAGAGTTGGCTAAAAAAAAAAAATGAACTTGTCCTTTTTGAGGTCTGTGTAAGATCCTCTGTCACGACTCACGAAAAGAACTGTATATATAATCACCGGGGACAATGAGAACCATTGGCCTCTTTTTCATTGAATAGGATGTCAGGATTCAAAGAAGTTGCCTTTTATTTATTCATTTATTTTTTTTAACTGAGGCTGTAAAATAAAAGAGAAGCTCTCCTCATTAGGCTTTATTGGAGTGGCCCTCCTGGTCTTGTATCTGTATCGTATTTGGAGGAAACTTCATGGATCGATATTGCTTCTGAGACAGGAGGTTATATTATATATCAGGCGGATGAGATTCGGGCCGTGATGTTGTGAAATACACTTGCTGATCCAACATCGTGTATATTTTTGTGTTTCAACCCAGAAAGAGTGAGAAAAGAGAGACGATTAAGAACGACTTCTGTGCTCACGTGTCCCCCCCGTGGTCCCTTTTTCCAAGGGAAGGAAAATTGGAGTAATAAACGAGCCCTCGGCTACATATGGATGCAATATGAGTACGAGACAGCCCGATGACAGAAAGCAGAGTCGTAATGTATGCCAAATGGACCATCATCTGGATATTTGAAATGTCATGCTGTAAACAGTGTTCCCTTGTCCCTACGATGTTATGTAGGGTTGACTGCAGATGAAAGCCTGAATTTATATCACGAAGCGAAGTATAAAATGAGCGTTAGCCTCCCCCACCCCCACATTGTCAAATTCTGTTAACTGCCCGTGTCTCAAGAGTAGGACAGCCATAATCTGCGACGCTTTGGCCATTTGATGAATGTCATCATCCTCTCTCTATATATATTTCTCTCTCTTTCTTTCCCTTTATCCCTCCCTCCTGCCCTCTCTCTCTTTCTCTCTCCCCCCAAAAAAGTGGGTAAGAAATTTAGAATTCAAAAAATATTGGAGAATTCTTCAATCCACCCACTCTTACTTCAGATAAATCAGAAAAGCAAGATATAAGATAGAGGGGAGCTATGTAGTCACACAGCTCAGTGGATAGTAGATGAGCTGGGAATGAAATGTGTAGACTCCGAGGATTGAATAATTTGATGATGCTTTTTGAACAGTGAATACCTGTTCTCATAACCAGAACAGGTCGACAGAATGAACTGTTTGATTATGTGGACTCCATTCATTCGATTTGCATTCATTCATTCATTCGTTTAGCTGATACTTACTTTCCATAACCTTTTATTCTAAGAGATATACATCCTCAGCATAAAGAGTATCAGCAGCAGGAAAATATATAAAGAAGTAAATTTTATCTTTTCTTCACCGTGTCCCACTTCCCAGAGGTATCGCTCATGAGGGTATGCTGTATACACTTTAAGACATTTTTGATGCGTAAAAAAATATATGTTATAGTACGTAATAAAGCATATACATATGCACTTGTTAAAAATGGGGGCATAGGACACATTTTTCTGCAACTTTTAAATGTCTTTTTCACATGCTAATATCACGGATGCTTTTCCATATCTTATTAACTAATATGCTCTGGTAGTATTAAATGCATATGTATGTGTTTTATACATATTCTTACATAGGTAGCAATTTATAGTTTGCACGGGTATGGCTGTTGATTTTATCATTCCCCTGTCCATGGGCATTTTTATGTAGATTCTAGTTTTTATTGCTGAAAACCGTGCACTCAACGCCAACACACCTGTAGGATGAATACCTGAAGGGCAAATTCTGGAACTTTCCATTTAGGTTTATTGAGTAACTACTATGCGCAAAGTGCCGGAAAGACTATGAAATAACAGGATTTCATCTGTCGCCAAGTAGAGAGATGGCACCTCCTCTCGTGAAACTTGTAGTTTCGGTAGCAAGAAATATACGCGAATAAAAATGTGGAGTAGAAAATCCTGCAGAAATACAGAGAAACTCCACGGGAGCATAAAGACACCTTGACTTTCTAACCCAGCCTGTGCGAGTCATAAATGACTTAGAGAATGGGTCTCGGTGGAAATGCGTTGAAAATTTCGGAACGGAGTTGGCTGTCACGGTTAATATGAAGGCGTTGAACAGAGGGGATGCAGGAGGTGACGTGTTTATTGAAAGAGGCACAAAAAATGTCCAGAAACTGTAATTGGTTTTGGGCTTTTAGAAGTATCTGTATTTGTGAAAGACAGGCTAG
Source organism: Macroglossus sobrinus (assembly GCA_004027375.1). Taxonomy (NCBI): domain Eukaryota; kingdom Metazoa; phylum Chordata; class Mammalia; order Chiroptera; family Pteropodidae; genus Macroglossus; species Macroglossus sobrinus. Next base: position 5,844 of record PVKZ01006197.1, read on the forward strand.
TGGCAGTTCACCAGATACTATAAGATTGAAAAGACTTTTGTTTGCAAGACCTTTTCTCCATGTGTGATGTAAACAAGGATTATTATTATTTTTTTGACTCAAGGCTAACTCACCTTTGTTTACAGCTTCATATATATATATATATATATATATATATATATATATATATATATATATATATATATATATATATGCGGGCTCAGCTTCAGGCAGCCTTTTCTCGAATCTGGACCATCTTGATAAATCGCGTATTTGTTGTCAGTGTAAGAGGTGAAGAATGAACATTTCTTTTTTTTTTTCTTTTTCTTTTTCCAGTGATAATTTCAACACATTTTCCTGGAGAAGTGTCTCTCTAACTTTCATCAGTCTTAGTTAAGATATCGTCCCCCTTGGAATCTTCAAATAGAATGCAGGTTTCTGGGTTTTGCAAAATCTATTCGAGTCTAAAAATATCCCTGCGAAGATGAAGGTGAGACCGTTGGTGGAAAAAGGTTGGAATTCCTGTTTCGAGAGTGGTATTCGGCAAACACTCTGAGATCTGTGAAATCTTAGAATCCCGTTTCCCCATTTGGCTTCACGTTGCTGAGGTCATGTCACCTGTGTGTCCCTTCGGTCTGTGATGTCTTTGTCGGGCATCCATCAGGAGGCCCCGTCAGCCCTGGCTTTGTGGACCAGCCATGCGAGGTCCCTGTAGCTTTCCTGAGCGGAGGTCCCCACCCGGAAGTCCCCAGAGCTGCATCCCTACTGGCGACAGGGGCAAGAAGAAAACAAAGCACCGTTCGTACAAGATACAGCGCCCCCTTTTTTAGCGACAGGTGTGGTTCAAAGCCCTGCCAGCGGTTTTCGAGGTAGAAAGAATTTTAATAGTGATGGACCCCTATAAAGAAACCCTGTGGAAATGGAACAGTCGACTCATTCATTGATTATTAGAAATATGACAAATTTTGATGTGGTTGGTTTTCCACTGGATTTTCACTGTTATAGTGAAACGTGCCCCAGAGTGATTTTCGAAATCGTGATTTATTGTTACAAATAGTAACTGAACCTCGTTGGTGTGGTCACGGGTTAGGACGCTGTCAGCTTCGAGCCAAGTAGAAGTGAGATAGATGTAGTCCCACCTCTGCCACTCGCCAGGTGTGGGACCAGGCACAGGTGAAGATCTTTCCGTGCCTCAGTTTCCCCATCTGTAAAATGAGACCCATCGAACCTCTCATGTAGGTTACTAGGAGTAATAAATGAGACGATTTCTAGAATGTACTTAGTACTGTGCTCAAAAGTTATCGTGATTCATATTAGTAATAATTCATGTCATGTCTTTTTAAATTTATTTTATTTTTAATTTTTTAATTTTTTTGGGGTGAGGCAACCCGTGGTTGACCTCACAGGGTGCAAGGGCCTTGTCAGCTTATAATCCCTTATATATTTTTTTTATTTTTTTTTTATGTCTATAGCACCTAGTGGTCTCCCATCTAAATACTAACCAGGCCCAACCCTGCTTAGCTTCCAAGATCAGACGGGATCAGGCTTGTTCAGGGTGGCATGGCCATACACTATGTCAAGTCTTAAATATCAATTACATGATTACTAGTATTAATTACATTCCAGAATTAAGAAGCTTTAAGCAAATGATTATTGTTTGCTTTTAATAAACTTCACTTCAACTATAGTGTTTAGAAAATGACACTTCATCCTTACTTGGGCCGATAGGCAGGCATCCTGTAGACCAACAAATAACTACAATTAAAAGTCATTTCATTGAATACGCTCATCATTCAGCATCTCTCTGATGATGTAAAAGTCATCATTTAACCCTTAAATTCTGTCATCATTTCTGAAGACCGTTTTGTTACTTGGGGTCTTAAACTTTAGAGAGACTGACCCAAAGCCTGGCTCTTGGTGAGCACTTAATAAATACCCACTATTTTTATTATCGTAAGCACCTGCGTATCTGGCGTGACAGCCTTTGACCTCCCCCTGCTGATGTTCCTTGCGGGTACCCATACGCCACTTAGCGCATGCGTGCTCCGTCTGCACCAGGAGATGGTGATACCTGGTGCGTGCGAGCATCTCGTGTAGCATTTGGCACGTAGTGGGTTCTCAGTTAATCGAATTTCCTTCTTTCGCCTTGAATTTCCTTCTTTCGCCTCCTCTTCAATCACAAAAAGTAGCGATCTACATACTCCGTGAGTTCTGTGAGCCTTCTGCATCTCGTCACCTCTAATCAAGAAATCGGAAGCCAGGGACGGTACAAAAGCACCAGGCTGCATCCAGCAGTGGCCTCGTGGTGGCTGGGGACAGAACAATGCACGAGGTGGGGGCAGTGGGTACCGCTGGGCAGCCGAGGGGGATCCTGGGGCAGACTTCTTATTTCTTTTATTGCATCTCAGATTTACTGTATCTATAGACTAGAAGGTACATTAATGAATCGTGCATTATTGCACATTATCGAGAAAGTATAGAAGTGGAAAATATAGAGATATCGAGAAAATACGTAGTTCACCTTAAACAAAGAGTTATATCAGTTCAGCGGACTGTTGCGTCATTTTCCAAACCATAGAAAGAAAGGGGGTGTTGAGAGTCCACGTTTGGTAAGTGAACGGATAACAGAGAAATGAACATATGAGGGAAAGCCAGACCATGCCCAAGAGAAGATGGGTACAGCGACACCACAAAACCGGGGTGACCAGGAGAGGATGGGGGTCACGGGTGGTGTGCGGTCACCCCACTGCAGAGCGGCACGTTGATGACGGGGGTGAGCAGAGGCGGGGTGTCCGCCCCGTCTTCCTGCTTGGGTCGACCAGCAGCCCTTCTCTCATCTTGGTCTCCATCGTGTTAATGCTCCCTGGGGTGTCGTGAACGTTGAGCTGGACCATAAAAACAGAGAAGGGGTTGTGTATAAACGGATGGGGAGGACGAAACGGGGTTGGCGGGGAAGGAAGTGAAGAGACAGGTGAAGGATAAGCGAGCTTGCCCTTCCCAGGTATCAGCAAACAGCCCCGAATCTGATCGAATCTGATCGGCTCCGCTCGGAGTTCCCGCCTTCATTCGTGAGTGACGCCATCCAGGAGAAGCAATCCTATTTTCATGCTTTTGATGATGATTTTAAAACGACTGCTTCCCGTTTCCCGTTCTGTCCCCCAAGCTGGCTCTCTTCTGCTTTCGTCTTTCCCCGTGACCATCCCCTCTGCTGGAGGTCCCTGCACGCTCCCACGCCCTGCCTCCCTCCCTCGTCCTGCTGTGGCCGCCTTCTGCCCCGCCTGCCACACGCAGCCCGTGCCCATCCCCGGAGCACGGAGCGCTGGGGGGTTGCTGTCACCGAGAAAGCACAAGAGGGCCACCCAGCCGATCTTTCTCATTTTTCTGGCTTTAAGAATGCGACGCTGTGGCCGTGAGGAAGGGTGGGCAAAGGCTTTGGGGGGATGGGGCAGGGTGCAACACGGGCACAGTGACAGTCGCAGCCGGCCCACCTGATGCCAGCAGGAGGGAAATGTTAGCCTGCCATTTCGGGGAGCCGCAGAGCATACGGAGAGAGCCAGCACTGTTGTCAGCAGCCCGGAGCGGGGCTGTGCTGTCCCAGCGGCTCCACTGTGGCTTTGTAAAGCAAGCGTCTTAGTCAATAAACTCTCTGACCTGCAGTCATCAGGGGAGAAGCCTCAAATACAGGCATGCGCAGTAGCAGTTTCTTATATTCCTCAATATAAATTTGGGCATCATTGTCAAAGGCAGGCGTCCCTTCCAGTGTGTGAACGTATCATCTAATTGATCTGACAGACACCTGTTTTGTTGAATGTATCATACACTTGATCTGAACATATCATATACTTGATCTGACAGACACTTGGTTTGTTTCCACTTTTTTTCCAAACCGATTCTAAACAATGCCATAGTGAACATCCTTGATATACATTTTTTGTGTAGTTTGTTTATTACTTGGTTAGACTGGAATTGCTAGATTGAGGACTACGTATATTGCTAAGGCTGTCGATACAGAACGCCGATCTGGAGAAGGATTCCTTGGAAAGTGCTTGGGGATGCCGTACTAAAAAAAATGAGTGAGCCTTTTTTTTTTTTTAAATGCAAAATGGACTTTATCCATGCGTTTTAGGAAGCATGTCCTAACAGTAATTATTTAAAAATTAGCAAAAGAGGTGCCGTGG
>PVKZ01006197.1:15000-39040 GCA_004027375.1 Macroglossus sobrinus
CGCATTACGCTTTCCAGTGTAAGGCGTTCCGTTGTATTCTTTGAAAGAGATCTTGCTCTTTTTGAACTTACTTACAAAGGATATGGAATATCCTATGCCAGTCAAAGAGAACAAATACGCAAAAATGAATTTCTATGAAGTTAGATGTGCTCATGGGCTCAGCCAATGGACATTGGTCAATCCCGAGTCAAGGTCAGCGCAGCCAGCACCAGCAGGAGTGAGAAAGGCTGGCAAGAAGCAAAACGACAGTGAAATATGGCAGAAATTCGGATGATGGCCTTCTGTCCCCATCCTTTCTTACAGTCAAATGAGGGGCCAGTTAGCCCAAACGCCAAAATCAATTCCACCGTTGATCAGAGCGTTTGAGATTGGATCAAATCACGTTCTGAAATCTCATGGTTTCTGTGTTCCTTAATGGACTTGAGGGGATAGTTTTCAGGGGCTGATTTATCTAGTATTTAAAAAAAAAGGCTTCTCTGAGAATTCTTGAAGTTTCCAAAGATCCAGGCAGTCAGTGTTTTTCGTTGTCACGTTTCCAGCCATTCCGACAACGGCTGGTCAGAGTTAGCTTCTGAGATGAGAGACACCGCTTGTTGACAGCCACCGGAGATGGACACCTTGATTCCTCTGAGGGTCACTGAGTATTTTGGATGCCGCCACACAAGGGACTATAGCACGACAGAGAAAGAGCACGGTCTCTAGGGACAGACACACCTTGCTCCAGCTTTGCCATATCATCCCTTCTGGGTTTTGGCAAATTACATAACTCACCTGAGTTTTAGGCTGCTTACCTAGAACCTGGCAATAATATCTCGCCTTAGATGAGGTTATGACTGTTATAATTCTTAGCATTGCCAGGTACGCAGTAGGTACTCAATGCTACGCTTCGCCATCCCTGTCTGCTGTAGCCAGGAGACCAGCAAGGCTACGGGGAGTCTGAGGCAGGTGATGCAGAAGGGCCTGGGTCTCTGCATTTTCCTGCCTGTCATCAAGTGTCACCCACCATCGAGGGCTGTGGGGGCACAGGATCCCAGGGAGGAGCACTCGCTGGTGTCTCTACAGCCCATCGTATTTCCTCTGTCCCCGTCCTTAAGGCACGTTCCTGGTATAATGATTTTATAGAGTTCAGGAGCCCAGCTTCAGGATTCAGACTACTTCAGGCCAAATCATCGGCTTGACTTTGAGCGAATTCTTCATTTCTCAACGACTCAGTTGCTTCTTCTTGGAATTGACAGTACTCGGTGCACCTACTTCGTGGGGTCGTTGTCAGCGTGCGTCTCCCATCGTGATGATCATTATTAATTCCCTACAGCGTACCACCCACAGCTCATGATCTCAGGGACACCGCCGACTGAGAGAGGGACAGACACTAAGCGGGATGGAGAGACCGCGTGGTTAACGGGCTGAGAGGGCTAGTGACCTCCCATCGTGTCATAGTGGGTAGGAAAGCTCCAGCCAGGGCAGTAGAGCAGGCGGGTGGGCTGGGAGGAAGGCGGGTTCGGGCACTGGCAGCCAGTGGCCGGAGTGGAGATGCGGTGAGGACAAGGATGATGAGCATCTTGGTGCAGGAGCAGGAGAGCCGGGAGTCGTGGTTGAACCAGGGTCTGTCCTGGAGGGCCTTGCGTGCCGTGCCAGGATCTGGAACTTGACCCTAATCGACGGCAGGATGGACGGATGCTTGCCAGGGGGTGATTCCGCCGAAGACCGGTCTCGGTGTGGTTCATTTTTGATTGCGTGCGAGGATCTGTGCTTTTCAGGCCAAAACCCTGGTCTTAGACTCGGGCTGCTGCGTGGATCTCCCAGACGCTGGGCTGACCCCGTTTGTTTCTGTCCTTTGCCTAAATCTCACCTTCAAGAACGAAGATGCGAAATCATTATTGAAATAAGCCAACCACGAAAGTACAGTTACGAAATACCTAGAATATGCAGCTCCGTCCCAATTTTCCTTCGTCTTTGAACAGCTTTATTGAAGGGTATTTTTTATACCGTAAGATTCATCCATTTCCAGTCTAAAATACAGCGATTTTTCATAACTTCACCCATCGGCGAAACCATCACTACAATAAGTTTGAGAATACTTTCATTCTCTCAATATTCTTCATACCCATGGGGAGTTAATCAGCCCTCTTACCCTGCCCACTTCCTGCCTGCTGTCCTGGGAAGCCAAAAATATATTTTCTATTTCTATAGGTTCCCTTTTTCTTAGCATGTGGAATATAATTATATGACATGCGGTCTCTGTGGTTAATTTCTTTTACCCTGGATAACGTTTGTGACATTGGTCCATGACATGGCATGCATCAGTATTTTGATCCTTTTTTATTATTGAATACTGTTTTGTTATAAATGGCTTTGCCATATTTTATCTACCTATTCACCATCTGATGGACAATGAGCCAGTTTGGGTCTATTCTGGATAACGCGGTGATGAGCATTTATGTGCAGGCATTTGTGGGGTGTGTTTTTTTCATTTTTCTTGGGTGTGTATACCTGGTAGAATTTCTGGGTCAAGTGAAAGTTGTGTGTTTAACTTCTTGTTTGACATTCTTGCCGTACCATTTCACGAATCTCCCAGCGAGGTACCAAGCTCTGGACTCGCCACCTTGTCTGTTCATCGCCATCATTCCAGTATGTGTGAAGCGAACCCAATTAATTCATCGTGGCGCGAATTTGCGATTCCCTATTGACTAATAACGTTGAGCATCGTTCAAGCACTTACGTCCGTATCTTTGGATACATGTCTGTCCATGTTTTCGCCTACTTTTCAGTTGTGTTCTTCGTCTTCTTAATATTGAGTGGTAGACGTCTTTTTTAAATTCTGCAAAGTATCTCACCAGGCGTGTGTTTTGCCAATATTGCTGAGCCGTTGGATGGGACGTTTTTAGAGGCTTCTGAATGCGTCCTCACGGGGTGGGGAGCACTGAGACATAGGTTATCACACACTATAGCTTTTTATTTGTCACCAATACCCTTTCTCCTAATAATGCCCAGTGACGTGACAAGCCAAGCTGTTGGTGTTGTGAAATCGATCCAGGGAGTGTGTCGTGGGTGCCGGGAAACCTCGCTGATCCTGTTCTCTGCTAGATTTGGGTGTGGGGGATGGGGAGGGCAGGGAAATAGCTTCTTGCATCAACCGGCAAGAAAACGAGTTCTCAACACAACCTTCTAGCTGGTTAAAAATAGATTTTGGAATTGAAAAACAACGGCTTTGAGTATGCACACAGTATTCATTCCTTACTGGTATTTTATTGAAATCACCTGAAATTTGCATCCTACAGGTGTGTCAAGCACAGGTGCACAGGCCCACCTGCTATATGCCTGCTTCAGGCCGGGCCTTTCACATCTGTCACACAGTGTATTTTGAAGTCACAACTTTCTTCATGGATTCCCACCTGGTTTGAAAAACCCTTGTTTTTTTTTTTGTTTTTGTTTTTGTTTTTGTTTTGTTTTTGGTGGAAACGATATTTGTTTCGATGTGAGACAAATGAGAATAGAATTAACTGTGTGAACTAAACAATCCACCCTGGCTTTTGGAATGTGCATAAATATCAGTGTTGACACAAGGCTTGGGACATTCCTTGTATTAAAGTAGCCTCGTCTCCTTTGCAGGGTATGTGGCTACCCAGAGACTTATTGGCAGTTTTGTGTTTTTTTTCACAGCATTTGTCTCTTTCTCACGTTGTGTCGTTTTGTTACCCAAAATAACCTCAAACGAACAGCATCCTAAATATAATTAGCATCCTAATATGAACAGCATCCTAATATAAACAGTGTCCTAAATTTCTACCCAAATTATAAGCCTGATACATTTTCACTTTTTTAAATCTACTTCCTACTTGCTTTGCCCATCAGTTTTTCGGGGGGACATTCCACAGAGAAATAGATGGGACTAAAATTTCAGAGGAATCTTGTGGAATCCAATTTCTCTCTCTTTCTCTTCTGTCTCTCTCTCTCTCTCTCTCTCTCTCTCTCTCTCTCTCTCTCTCATCTCCCTCTCCCCCGCCCTCCTCCCTCCCTTACATTCCCTCTCTCCTTCCTCCTTTTCCTTCCTTTATTAATTTGGTCTTTATTTGTACCTTGTTTAAAAATGGGGGGCAGGAAGACCCCAGAGCACAGCCCATGGAGAACCTAGGTGTATGATTCACGGTTCACGGTTCTTTGCTTATTCATTCTAAATCCACCTCAACAAATGAATATAGTCGCTTACAATGTTGTCACCTCACTGTGAATGACATGTTTTATATTAATCGAATGCACGGTTAACAAAGAAAAAATATTTATACAAGTCGTATCATGAAAGACTTCTATTTATCCTATTTACTTCTGTATTTCTAAGTAACATATTTTTATATATTGAGTTCTTAAATCTTATATGTCATCTATTCACACCCTGATCTGAAGGATTAGCATTCAGTTCTTTTACTTTCCCTCTCTCTCACTTACATTTACCTCCTCAATCCTCCTCATATTGCTAAATGAATATTAAGTATTTACATTATTATTCTTATGAAATACAGTTCACAGACAAGCTAGCTAGAGTTCCATGGTTATGAATAGTCTCTTGTGCAAATTTTGGTTTTCTTGTGAGTTGAAATTGCATTATTTTTCATTTGCTTAAGTTTTTATGTACCTATCATTTATTTGTTCTTAAATCTTTTACCAAAGAAATAAAGCTCTTATTATTATTATTATTATTATTATTATTATTATTATTATTAATGTCTACAGCACTTGGTCTTCCCAGGTGGTCTCCCATCCAAGTACTAACCAGACCTGACCCCACTTAGCTTCCAAGATGAAACATCAGGCTTGTTCAGGGTGGCATGGCTGTAGACCATGGACCATGGCTCCACTGGGGCGCGAACCCAGGACCTTCTGTGTGTAAAGCAGACATGCTAACCACTGCACTATGGAACCACATCCTTTTAACAAGAGCAAACACATCTAGTAATAGAATCTATCGGTTTCATTCCCCCCCCCCCTTTTAAATACCTCTATCCATCTTCTTTCTCCAAATTGGGAAGATTGCATACATTAGGCCACAGATCTGCAAACCTCTTCTGTAAAGGACCAGATGGTAAATATTTTGGTTTCTGTTGTTACTACTCAACTCTACCATTCTAGCAACAAGAAAAAATAAACAGCTCTAAACAGTACGTAAATGAATGGGCGTAACTGCATTCCGTAAAATGTTATTTGCACAGACTAACATTCTGCTGTCATAGTTCATTGACCCCTGTCCTAGGCCCCCTTCCTCGCTATGGTTCTGAATCTTTTTTTCACCATAATCCTGGGAAGTCGATTTACGTCTCTCTTGTGTTGGATCCCCTGTTTCTGAGCTCATGTCTTTCTATTTCTTCCTTTCTTTTCTTGTTTTGCTAACACTTGTCTTTAAATAGATTTCTGATAAAATTTGCATGGGAAGTCATATTTTGAGATATTAGTCAAATGCAAATACCTTTAGTTTTCTCTTCCACCTGCTGGATTGTTGGTCTGGGTATAGAATTTTCTGTTGGAATTCAGTTGCTCACAATTTCAGAAGACATTATTTCATGGTATTCTAACTTCCATTGATCTTTTAAGAAGTCTGAAGCCATCATGATTCCTAATTCTTTGCAACTGACCTGATTTTTCAATCTTCTTATTTTTCTTTTCCATAAAATGTTGGAGATATACCAAAAGGCATAGATAATAATATGTAAATAACCATGTCCGCACTACCTAGCTTTAAAAAACAATGTACAACTGGAAATTTCATACCCAGAATTTTCTATTCTCAGTTCCCTATTTTCTTTGAAAAGGTAATCATAACTGCTGTTTCAATTTTCCATGCCTTTCTACTTTTATTACATAAGAATGTACCCATAAATAAAATACAGTACTGATTTGCATGTATTCAAACTTCATATAAATAATATATATTATGTTCAAAACTTGCTTTTTTCTTATTATAAGATTTATCTTTGCTGACACATATAGTTCCATTTACTTCATTTTTTTTCCTCCTAATAATTGAAAGACTTGAGTTTCTGCATCGGAGTGGCCCACCCCATAGAGAGTATCATGAATGAACCTACACAAAGGCATCTCATCATGACGTTTTAGAATGCCAGGGATGAGACCCCAAAAGCTTCCAGAGAGAAAGATTCGGTCACTGGGCCTGCTGGACATTTGTTTGTCCTTACACCTATCCCCATTCATCTGAGTTTTGGGGGATAAATACCTGCAAATGACATTTCTTAGACTCTCGACAGCTGGCTTCTCATCTTATTCTGCACAGAAGACGCTGGCATGAGATCGGAAGGTGAGAGGAAGGAGGTGGCCAAGCTGCTGTCGGCGACAGCCCCGCGTGGTGCCTCTTCCCAGCCTTGGCACACGCTGCCTGACCCTTCGATGACGTAGAGACAGTCCGACTCAGGGGTGTGGCCAGGGGCGATGGCAGCTTCCTCATCAGGGTGACACTCACTCCTCGTTGGTGGCTCCAGAACTTACCCTCTCTCCTTTGCTTCTGCATCTCTTCTGTCTCCGTAGTAACCAATCCCTTGCATTCAACACCGCTCTGTTTTCGGACTTTTTCCCAAGTGATACGCTTGGTTTCTGCAGCATTGACTGCTGAGGACCTCTAAAAATTCTAGCACCTGGGTGCGGGATGAAAGATTAAACGCTTCCTTTCAAATGCTTGGTAATGAATGTAAACAAGATGCTTACAGCTGCAAAGCAAGGTGGAAAGTGAAATTTTTAAAAGTTGGAAACGACCAAGTGTTAGGGAGTGTTTGGAATTACTGAACTGACATGACCAACGGAGGGAGTCAACGTTGATACGACCGCTTTGACAAGCCTTTTTAATACAATGCGATGGCATTCTGACGCCGGTTTTATTGATCTGGCGCAAATTGGAATTGTAAACGAGTCGATTTGTATATGCAAATGTATGTGCACTGCCATGCATATGTATACACTCCCGGTTATACTTTGTGGTTGCAGGTGTGGTTGGTCGTGGGGGTGGAGATGGGGATGGGGAGATGTTAGATTGAAAAGTAAGATGCATGTGTGGAAAGACTTGTGAGGGGCCCCGGCCTGGGAGGGACCCCATTCCCCCAGCTCTGTTCCTATACGTTCACAGACACGCTTCTGTGCTTTTAGATGTCATTGGTAGCTCCAAGCTCCAGAACTGGGGCTCTGAGACCTTTGGGGAGAAGAGGGCTAAGCTGCCCTCTGGAGGGTGGTAACTGTGAGGCGTGGCAAGACAGGCAAATCTGACCTCCGGCAAAACCAGCTAAGCCACGTGGTGACTCTCCCCTTTTGAAAAGCATTTGGCGGTTGGCACGTGTGTTCTTTGGCATTCAAGGACGTAACGGAGAATGCGATCACTCTTTACTGAATTTAATGTCAGTGTCCAGTAGAGCACAATTGAATCACGCTGCTCTGAGTGTATCGTGGGACAGCCCAGAGGTACACGCAGTGAGCCGTCTCGTTTTCTCTCATTCGATTTGGTCACCGTTCCAGCTCATAGTTCATCAGCCACCTGTTATACACTGGATACTTTGGGGGAGATTTTTAAAAGAAGGAAAAAGAAATTGCATGATACACGCAGCGCATGGGGGAGGTGTGTGTTCTTTATTACACAAAGCACTTCTTCTCCAGGTATTTTCAAAAAACTCGAATCGCTCCACAGAGATAGCTGTCCTATAGAAAATGAAGTCGCCCACGTATATGAACGGTTCTTAAAGCAAAAACCAGTGAAGTTATTTTATCCAACATAATTCACATGATAAAGTCCTCGGCTTGTAGCACGGATGCTACAGTACCAAGTATCCAACTTGGATTAGCAAGAAACGGCTTATCAGTGCGGAATGCAGGTAGCTGCTTGAGTTTCTGGAGGGTTGGCTGTCCCGCGCCCCCCTATAATTTAACTCACCAACAGACAACGTGTGGGGCCTCCAGATACATCGCTTAGGTGCTGAAGGCCAGCACGTAAGTCTCCAGAGCAGACGTAGTCCCAGCCTTTAATATTAAAGTGTCATCGCATCGTTTTGTATTTTTTTTTAAACTCCTGCGTCAAATATTTAAATAGAGAAGAACGTGCCTTCACCATAGACACAGCAGAAGCAGACAAAGCCAGCGCGCTCCTCGCAGCGAGTCATTTTAATCAGATGATACTTAGTTCTCAGCTAAAATACTTAGCGGCGCTGGCAAGCACATCCTCTTTTAGTCAGAGAGAAAGAGGGATATTCGGTCACCTGACAGTTTGGGGGTGCGTTTTTCCAGTTGGTCGCAGGGCGGAGGAGCATCACACCCGCTTGAGGTCCCCCAGAGAAGGGATCCCTCCTCCCAACTACAGCTCCTCAAGGATGCCATCGATAGGCACCCACGGTTTCTCACTGTTTGATTTTTTTTTTTTGCCGGAAGCAAATGAATATATTATCTGTCAGCGGCAAGACACAGGGCGAAGGGCTCTGCGAGCCGTGGGTGATCGGGACCCCGTGCGCGCGTGGGGGTGTGACTGCACTTCAGATCTCATTTCCACCGATGCTGACATCCGGGGGGGTGGGGGGTCCTCGGAGACCTGTCAATCACGCTGCATCATGCTTTGCAGGAAAGTCAGATGACTCATGCTCAGGCAGAGAGGCGTTGGCGATTCCGAATGGCCCTTTTAAAGACCCATCACACCTGTATTTACGAAGCCTGTGAAAGCCACGGGAAGCACGTTGTCACCACGCGGTTGGTCGCTGACGGTTAGGGACCTTCCTTTTACTCACTCAATATCTACGGCCCTTTCTCTCTTTTATACGATATAATGTCAATAACCCTGCAATGCAAATAACCCTGATTTATTTATGTTCCTAGCTAGAGTCATTGTTTTACTATTACTGCATATGATTCCGTTTGCAAATGCACCGCCTGAACACCTATTATGCATATCCAAATGTCCGTGATAAGGGAGACGTGTGCAGGTGGACGGAGTCTCTTTGTCACAGCAGAATCGGGGTGCGGTTCTCAGCGCTTCGATAAAGATGCATTTCTGGGCTCTGCCTCTCATTCGCCGTGCGGGCCTTGTCGCCGAAGACAACAACAGATGTGTCAGACATCCCTGGTGGTCCTGTGCAGGCTTGCCCATGAAATCCAATTTTTAAATTAAAATAGACACGGGCGATTCACGTGGAAGGCACCATTCTATACCGAAGGTGCAAGGAAATCTCACAGAAGAGCAAGGAGAATAGCGCAGGGGAGGGGATCTTCAAAGAACCCAGAAAGGGACGTGGGGACTCCTGGCTGGAAGCAGACGGTGCCACACAGAGAGGTCGAGGGTTTCCCAGAGCCTGGCAGAAAGCTTTTCACGGCGCTGGATAATGAAAGAGGCCGGCTGGGATCAGATCTCCCCTCCTGGAATGACACGGCAGTGCCGGCTCTTTGAAACTCCCGGGGTGTGCTCTGGAATGCTAATGGAGCATTTGCACCCGCATCTGTGGGGTGTTTAGTTGGGGTTTCCCTACAGTGGCTCAGTGGCAAACCTTGCCCGATTTTTGTGGCCAACGTAAAACTCATGCAGCGTGTCTCTGATGGACAGCTCCCCAGATCCTGGCATTTATAGATCGACACCAAACTTTCTTTTTATCTCCATGTTTTGGTAGTTTTCTGTATCTCATGCAGCATAGCTCTGTCTGGCCAGCCTTGCCATCCGGGAAGCTCGACTGACTTTAGCACCTGTTCTTTGCTGATACCCGGATAACGGATGGTCGTCATAACGACCCCGGAGCAATTCAAGTGCCTTTGGAATCACGCGGGATTGCGTTCTGCTTTGTAGGGCTGGGAGGGAGGGAGTCTCTGGGTTCCTGAGAGTGAGTCACAGTCATGCCCACCTGGGGATAAGCCGCGACCTGATAGAAAAGGCAGTCCTCCCGCCCACTCACATTGCTCCATCTTTTATGCATGCATCCAGCATCCGCATCCCGAGGGTGGATACCAGCCTGGTACCCTGCTGAGCACCAGAGATACAGAGATGGATTAAACTGAGACCTGGGCTCTAAGAGACCCTCAGTAAAGAGAGATGGGATGGGCTTACACGCTGATGATGCTCGTGATTCACAGAGTGATTTTGAAGCCCCCAGGATGGGTAGGGGCCAAAGGGAGGTCCAGGACCAGTGAAGGGAATACTCTGAGCTCTAAGGAGAAGGAGGAGGAGAATGGGGCCCACGGCATAGAGAGGGCTGTTCAGAGACAGGCTCAGACCTGAACGCCCAGAAAAAAAAAAATATAGCAAGAACAAGTAAACGGAGTGATGATGAAGAGATCAGAGAGGAGGCTGTGACTCAGTCAGGGAGTAAGGGAAGGTGCTGGGGGCAGGGGCAGAAACTGGTCACAGGTGGAACCTAATTTCCTTGGGATGATGGTGAGCTCTGGGGTAGGATGACAGTGGCATCTAGGTCACGTAGGAGTCAAGAAGTTCAAGGACTGGGGAAGACAGAGTATTGGCTAGTAGTCTACATGATCTGGACTTGTGGGGAGAGAATGATGGTGTTTAAGTTTAGGGTGCTGGCAATGTCTGTACCTTGAACGGAATGGCTATGATTATTCCAGGGTCCATATGTAAGTAAAAACCCACTGGATGGTCGGTCGTATACTTGAGAATCACGTGATTTATAGCATCACGTTAAAACGAAAATAATTGAAATTGCTTTCCATCGCGTTTTAATACCAGATATAACATTCTTATAATCATACCGTTCTGCATCCAGAACGAAGATTTAAAATTTAAGATGTCAAGTCTTAGAGGTTCCGAGTAATCCTGTCACTGAGACGCGTCCCGTGGGAAACAGTGGCACTTCTAAGTGGCCCGTGACATCAAACCGAACATGATTTTGAACTAAACGTAAGGAGATGCAAAAAAGGAAAGCAAGCAGCGACAACAAAAACTGGTTAAAAATTAAAAAATAAAGGCAAGAGAAGAGACTTTTGCATGAATCATGCATCATCTTTGATCTCAGCAAAATGACCCTTGGCTTGGCGAGCGTTCAAGAGAGCGTTTCTTTGATTTGCAGAAGTTGAAATGATTCCCCATCATCTTATTTTTTTTGGTGCCAAATCTGAGGTTATTTTCTCTGGCTCGACATCTGTGGCTACCCCTAGGAACTAATTGGGCCATAAAAGTTTTTCAGGCTCATGAACATCAAGTCTTTTTTTTTTTAAAAAAAAGATGACTGATAAATATTAGTTTTAGAAACGCAACAATGGGGTTTGGTATCTGATCTCTGCCACTTGTGCACAGAACAGATTTCAAAATGCCGGAAGTGAAACCGAGGTGGCCAAGTGTCAGAGTTGAGAATGTTTGTCTTTGCCTGCCCACGAGACAGCTTTGAAGTGGCCCGGGATGTGTTTTTGTATTTCAAACAGCCCCGAGAAGGAAAGTCAGCGAGGCATCAAATTATGTTACCCTTCCCAGGAAAAGTCTTTTAAGAGCTCAGTGAGGTCTCCATTTCCTCAAGCCACCTGTCACCTAAAACACACGTAATAAGCCCCAGATGTCGGATCCCAACCTGCGAACCCCGTGACTCGGGGAGAAAATATTTCATTCATTTTCCGGGACATCTTTCATTCGTTCGGAGCTAAACGTTCAGGCCGTATTTTCTGCTTAAACTTAATAACTCAGCTTTGACATTCCTTTCTCAGTGACCCCAAAGTTCCGTGTGGCTGCCTGGACACCTGCTCCCAAATGCATTAGAGGCTCTTGGGTTTTGTGTGTGTTTTTTTAAAAACTATCAGTTTTTTTTTTTTTTTTTCTGCTTGGCTCCGAGGCCATCCTTCGAACGGACGGAAATAGCGGATATTCGATTCTATTCCATTGTGAATTTTGTCGCTGTCTTAGGTTTCGCCTCTCAAGCTTTTGTTGGGTGTTGTTTTGGAGGTAAAAATATTTCAGCACGTTGGGAATCTATGAAGCTTTACGGTTTCAGATCTTCATTTTGGAAGATAACGGGGGAGGGATTCCAGCCATCCCTGACGTTAGCTATATTTGTTAAATGAGTTTGTGGGGATAAATTTAAAAGTTTATGACTATTTCCTCTTACGTTAAAAGCAATCTGTAGCTATTTAATACTCCTGGAGTAGAGATTAACATGTGCTCTTCAAAATTTAGTTAATGATCTAAGAAAACATACAGCTAAAATTTTCAAGGGTCAGAATTGAGTCCTCTTGAACTGTTTCACTTTGTTTAAAAATCAGAGAACACGGAAAAATTGCAAATCCATTGAAAAATAATAAGCATGCCCATTTTCAGTGGAGGGAATTACGGTTACAGTTATTGTAACGTGAATAAGTAGCTAATATTATTCTATATTTCCGTATCAAATCATCCCAGCACATCTGTTTTTAATACTAGTATTTTCTTACATTGAGGAAATTACCAATCAGAGTGTGTCGATTCTGGAGTACGTATGTGATTATTGGAAATAAATAAGTTTACCAAAAAAAAAAAAATTACAGCGTGAAGAAAAGTTTGTTTTAAAATGCCTCCGACGACTTCATAAAAATAGGAAACTTCACCTGACAATGACTGTTTTTGCTTTGTTTTCCGTACACCTCTGAGAAGATTTAGGACACACCGCTCCCCAAATTGCTCTGTGCTTCAGATAGTGATTGTAAAAGGATACCTTTCATTTTCTGGAGGGCGAGATCAAGAGGTCGAAATAATAATCTCCACGTCCAATCTCTTTTGAGCTGTTTTTCTTTCTTTTTTTTTTTTTTTTTTTTTGGTCAAACGGGGGTAGACATACGCAGCGTCCTAGAAGCAGGGGCTACTATCGTATTTCCTTCTAACTCCAGATAACACCAAATAAACCCTTAATCACGTAAGAAATCACTCAGCTTTTACGGCTTGCCCTGCTTCTTGGCCCACCGCTGGCCCCATTCATTTCCCATGCTCTGGCCTCTTGGCCTCTTTCTTTATAAGCCACTTCACCTGGCCATCCAGTGACTTCCTCCTCCGGGATGCTGTGTGGTTTCCGGTTTCAGCCAGGTGACCCAGAGTTTACCCAGGACTGGTCATGCTGCCTCCGGTCCCTTTCTGCCCCTGGCATTGCTGTTTCACGCCCCACCTCCAGGCATAACAATCTTTCTCGGGCACTGGGCTCAGAGCGAACCTCACATTCTTCGTGAAACAAAATCAGTGTATGACATCTCACCTGAAAATCAGCATCGAAGCTTTCAAAATTTCTTCCCGTCTCAGTTTCAACATGTTCATCAGCCCCTTTCCTTGATGTGTCCCATTTCTTCCCATGGCCCCAAGATTCTTCCCTCACAAGACTCTCAACTGGGCAGGCTAGTTCTTCCTTCTCCACTACGGTGGGGACAGAATGCATTGTAACTGCCTGTCCCCTAGAGTTAGACAGAAGTGGCTTGGAATCCAGCGCTGCAACCTTCTAGATTTGCGACCCACTGAAATGGTCTCCTGCGGAAAACTGTAGGTAACCGTGGCCATTTTTAGGGTTCGTGAGAGTATGTAAAATAGCTCGTATCACACTGGAAGAATAGGAAGCATTCACTAAATGGCAGTTATTGGTCACACTATTATGAAGTGTTAAAATTATTACCGACCATTGAAATCTTACCACCTTTCTGCAGTAGTGAGGGCTGAACTAGAAAAGTGGAAGTACTAGGGTACGCACACACACACGTACATGCACAGGCGTGCCTGCGTGCGCGTGCGCACACACACATACACACACATACACAACACACACACACACACACGCGCGCGCGTCTTCCACACAATGCCCGCTGCCTCCTTTGCACCCTCCAGAGCTGCCCAACTCTCCCTGTGGTCCCTCCAAAAGCAGAGGCACGCAAGAGCGGGCATTCTGGGGCACGGATCCTCCGAGTCTCGTGGGCCCCCTGCAAAGCCACCACGCCTCCCTTCCCGACCTCTCTTGTCTGCACGGCCGCCTGTCCCTGTTTCCATTGGAGCCTTGGTCTTGTATTAATTCTCTTCCCGTGTCCATCCATTATCCTTCTGGAAACTTGGCATTTTCCCCCCTTGGCCTGTTTTCATGATTGAAGCATCTTCAGTTTCCAACCTGGCCAGGTAGTCGCTGTCACCGGCCGGGGACCCGGTGTTTGAGAACCCGGGACTGACCAATGTCTGTTTCATGATGGGTCCAGGTCAGGACTGTGCTGTGGTCGGTGGTCCATGTGGTTTTGCTCACTCCCGTCTCCCTTCCGTTGTGATGCTTTGTTTTCGTCACTCGGGGTCTCAGAGCCTCTTCACGTGGCATGTCCCTCAGACTCCTTCTCCGGGATCTGTCACTACATAAAATCCCTCCCCAGACTTAGCAGCTTAAAACAGCAATGGCTTTATGACTCCCCCTGGCTCCAAGCGCTCGGTAGGGTCAGGCAGTGTCAGGGCCTCCGCCCGCCATGGCCTCCGCCCGCCATGGCCTCCCGCATAGGACAGGACCCTGGAAATTCTTTACAGAGACCCTTGGAATTCTCATGCTAGTTTCTTTGAGCTGCTGTCATAAATGACTACACACCAGGGGGCTGAAGACGATGGACATGTATGGTCTCGCAGTTCCGGAGGACAGAAGTTGCAAGTGTCCCTGTGTCACCATGCTCGGCCAGATGCCAGCTTCCAGGTCGTCCGCTCGGGCTGCATTTGTCACGAGTGCGGCTCTGTGTGCCCGATGCTCTTGGTCACCGTGGATTGTTACCTTGGATTAAATACCAGGCTCTTGTTCCTGCCCACCCTCCCCAATTTTTTCCATTCACACCTGTTTCCCCATCAGTCATCCACGCAGCTATAGACTTCGGGGGTAGAAAGCCTGCTTTCACGTTCAGCTCGATCGCTATTCCTTCTTCTCAGGTCTTCACCAAATTATTTTCACTTCTCCGAGCCTCGAATGCTTTTATCCATTAAAGGGAAAGAATGACCTGACCCCTCACCCGGTCCCGGTGTGTGTAAAGACGTCGTGACTCAGTGAGGAAGTGTTTGCGAAAGCTCGTGTAACGTTTCAGTGCTTCCCGGATGTGGGCGGTTGTTTGGAGATTCCTGGCTGGCATGAGGGATGGAGCACGCGGACAGGTGGGTGGGGGACAGGTGGAGAAGGCACAGGAAGGAAGTGAATGGGTAGATGTGGCGGCCGGCGCAGACTGGGCTAAGTACTCTAGGCGCCACAGAAGGGACCTTGAGGATTATTATCCAGACTCATTCCCACCTTGTAGATGAGGACACTGAGGGCGCAGGGGCACAGGACGGGGTCTAGCTCCCAGCCTTTCTTCCCTACCTTTGTCATTTGCACAGAACTTATTGTCACCGGTGGACACCTCATCTACATATTTGTTTTCTGTCCATCTGGTGTCCTGCCACCCTGCTCTCATACTGTCTAGACTGTCACACCCTTGGGAGCCGGGTACTGGCTGATCTGTTCTTCACTGTGTGATTCGGGTTGTGGGTGACACCAGCACATGATGGGGCCCCATAAAGCAGTGCCTGGTGACGGTTGTGTCCAGCGCTACCCTTGGCTCCTAGTCCAGAGGTCTCGCTGGCTCCACCCCCTCTTCCCATTTTGGGGGGGTGCGTGCACCCCAGATGTTTCTGCAGGGTCCTCCTCTCTTCCTGTGAGGCCTTGAGAATCTCTGCAAGAGGAAAATCCCAAGCAGAGCGCCAGCTGGCATTCCCCATCCCCGCTGAGGATATAGTAGAAAAAGAACATCGCTGATAGGTCGAGAGGCCACCCAGGTGGGAAAGGTGAGAGAAGGGAACTCCTTGAGGTCAGGGAGTAGGCTGGCACGTGTGTGATGGCCTTCAAGGACCAGGTGAGTGACTGGCCCTTGGGGGTCCCTTGGTAACGTCTATCCAACGAGCGACTGATGGAGCAAATGGCTCCTTTCGAATATTGACAAACTCATAGCACCATCGCAAGACGACTGTTGAAGCGTCACCCTGATGGCCCCTTGGGACTCTGGAAGAGCGAGGACAAGGGCAGCGGGATGGCAGGAGTTGGCGGCGTGCTTTTCCCGGCCCCCGGAATTCAGAATTTCGGGGACCCGTGCCGATGGGGGCGGGGCAAGGAACAAGTGCAGCTGTGGTGAGAATGAGCCGGCTGTCGCACAAGCCATAAATACGCTGTGGACCCCAGCTGCGACGCTGGCAGACGCCCGCCCTCACCAGGTCCAGGTTTTAAATTAGATTCACCTGAGCCGAGTCGGGGAACTGTCATCCTTCCAGCAGAGTGGAGAGGGGAGGTGGGGGCGAAGGGGGAAAAAAAAATCTTTGTAGCTGGGTCTACCTCAGTGGGAGACACATGAATGCTGTTTCATGTCAAGGCAAGGTAGTTAAAATGCAGACTGCTCACTCCCAGGCTCAGAGTTCTGGGGGTGTGGCGGGTGCCCGTACGACGCTCATCTTCCCTTCCTTTGATCTACCACTTGATGTGGAGACAGGCTTTTATGTGTGATTCTCACATAATGGGTAATTTAGTCCATCCCATAATGAAAAAGTAGTCAGTCTAGTTCTAGTTCTTTTGCTTTGGTGATTCTTTAAAGGATCTAGTAATGTATTATCCTCATACGCTTGAAATAGCCTTGGACGCTTTCTCTCAGTTGATTATCCTATGCTTTGGGGGGCTCCTTTTGGCCCGTAAGTTGCAAGTTAAAAAAATAAAATAAAATAAGGATGAAGGCAGGATGCATATCCGGGTGATAAAGGGACTCTGTGGCTAACTTGTGACCTTTTAATGCAATAATGACTCAGACTAAAAAAAAAAAAAAGCACCTTTCCTCTGCTCGAAGCTGAGGGTTGTATATCTGAATGAGCTTCATCAGCTGGCCAAACGATGGCCCTAAACTCGTTTACAAGGAGTCAGCCCCAGAAGCCTGAGTCTGAGGCTTGGACATGACTCTGTAGGATTGAAAGGGCTGCCTGGAGAGAAGTTCAAGTTCATCACATTCAGGAAAAACCACTGCAAGCCAAGACGAGCACCTCTCGATTCCAAGATCACAGTTCTACTCCTTATTTTAAAACAGTTTGGAAGTGTCAAGGTTGGAGAAAAAAGTCTCCTTTCCTGTTGGCATGTCTTAGAGAGAATTCTCTGCAGATTGATTATTTCTCCAAGAAAGAATGGACTTTCAAATGATAATTGGCTAAATTGCCCTTTCAGATATCATTGTGAAGGCTTTGGAGTAAGACACAAGTATGCACTTGACCTTTTGTGGAGAGAGCTTGAAGAAGTAGAGAGGAATGAAAAGGAGCAGTGGTTTCTGACGCCTTTTTAGGTGGGAATGACATGAGAGGAGCACAAAGAGGCTCTTAAGCTATGACAGCATGGAGGAAGCCTTGATTTTTCACCTCCGTGGAGAACTGGAGGAAGAATGGGTATGGCCATGGCCATCAAGTAATTTCTGGATAAATCCTGAGTATACCTGACTCCGTAAAACATTTACTCCAAACATTTACTCTGCCCAAAGGGATGCTTCATGGACCACCTTGTAGTAGCATTGAAGTGACAGCGTTTGTGAACAGGCCAGGGCTCACAATGAACTTAGAATATATGTGCAGGGTATAAAACCTTTGTAGAGCATTGCAGGTGACAGAGGACCTTGTCTACTTAAGGAGAAGCATAGTAAGGCCAGAACGTAACCTCTTTGGCTTGAAAGCTAAAAAATTCTCGTTCAAAGCAAAATATTACAAGTTCTCCCATACACATTCTTCCTCATTAAGGGAAAATAAACACTTTTCAATACTTTAGCTCCTTACGACACACTGTTTGTTCTGTGTTTCAGAGTGTAACTTGTACATAGAATCTTAAAAACGTCAGTAAGGTTGCAGGATATTTGAGATGGGTATGTGTCCTCTCTGTATCTCCCCCTCTCCTCCAGGCAGGAAGCCAGAGCATGTATGTACTTGATTCTGGAGCAGCAAAGCAGACAGATGCTCACCAAAGCTCTTCAGCATCCCGGGCTGGTAGGGGCTCAGCTGGGGCTGAAGCAGCTGAGACCTTTAAGGGCAGCCCCATGGGGCAGCCCCATGGGGCAGAGAAGGGGCTCAGAGAAGGACCAAGGTGGCGTCTGACTAGGCACCAGGGTTGCCTTGGTGACCACGCTATGGTCCACCTATGTACGAGAGCCGGCAGAGGTAGTATGCAGGGTTTATCCATGATGCCATCAGATGTGCCCAGGATAGTTTTAGAGATTAGAGGCTTTTCTACTCTTTCCATAGGACCAAGTAAGTTCCATGGATTCTGGAGTGAGCCTGGGAGGCAAACGTGCCGAAGCCATGGCAGACTCTGTCGGATGGGGGCTGGGGTAATTTCTAGGCTCACAGAAACCTTTGACATTTCTCCCTTCAAAAAGTGCAGCTTGTTTGCTTTCTCTTGAGTGTGCGCCTTATATTGTGTGTTGCTTCTAATGACTATCTTATGGCAGAAGTGATGGATGTTACTTCTAAGTAACTTCCAAGGTTAGGTTATAAAAAGACTGTGGCTTCTCTCTTAGGTGTGTTCTCTCTCTCTCTCTCTCTCTCTCTCTCTCTCTCTCTCTCTCTCTCTCTCCCCTTCTCTCTCTATCTCTGTCTCAGAAGCAAACTGTCATATTGTGATCAACCCATGTGCACACAGCCAAGAATTAGTGATGCCTACCTATAGACTTGTGAGTGCGAATAATGTCACAACATCCCGTTATCTTTGCCAACAGCTCTTCATTGGAAGTGAGTCACTAGGTCCAGCCCACACTCAGAGGAGGGTTACTTAAGGGGTGTATATGAAGAAGTGGGGTCTATTAGAGACACTTTATGGACTAGCTTATGGGTCAATAGGTTCAAAACTATATTTTAAGGATGAGGCCAAAATGTCCTTCTATGTATCTGGCTTGCTTTTGTAGGGGAGAGAATATGATGAAGGGATATTCTTGGCACAGTGATTTATGGAACTCTGGGAAGTGTCAAAATGGCAAGCAAAACCTCGATTCTTTATCAGATCACAGGGTCTGCTGGGCGATGTGTGGACGGCACCACACATAGCCCGATATGCCTCTTTCCTCCCTAGCAAACCACGTCTTATAATAATCTCCACATCAGAGCCCCTTACACGTGGGCCATGCCACTGCAAGCACATTGGCCTGGCCAGAAGTGAGCTTTCACTGTCAACTCGAGCAAGACACAGATCGCTGTGATCGAAATCATCTATGCAGGGAAATAGTCACTTTAATGGCAGCTATAGAACTTCCGAATAAAAATCGAGGGTTGATAGTTTCATTTTTTGATTCACAGTGCAATCAGAGAGAGGAAAATAAAGGCAAACCAGAACAGCTAGAACAGCAACACACGAGGAAAATTCTATTTCCAAGCTCATTGTAACCTTTTAGCATAGAATCTGTTCTGCTGCCCGTCAGTGAGAGAGAGAGAGAGAGGCAGAGAGAGAGAGAGAGAGGCAGAGAGAGAGAGAGAGAGGCAGAGAGAGACAGAGAGACAGACAGAGAGAGAGAGACAGAGAGATGGAGAGAGACAGACAGAGACAGAGACAGAGAGACAGAGAGACAGAGAGATGGAGAGAGACAGATAGAGACAGAGACAGAGGGACAGAGAGACAGAGAGAGAGAGAAAGAGAAAGACACACACACACACACACACACACAACACCTGACTGATACACTAGGATTCTGCAGTCACCAGCCCTTGGAAATAGCAAAAAGATGAGAGGCTATAAATAATATATGAAGCCAGAAGCTAATTTTCTCCCATGAGTCCACAATTCACAACTCCCCGGCTCATCTCGTATTGCTGAGTGAGCGAGCAGTCCTCGGTCCTATGTTGTGGAGTTCTCACGGGGCCGTCACAATGGCGGTCCAAAAAGGGACTCAGCCTCCTCAAGGGAGACCGCAAAACTTGCATTTTTTTTTTAATCTGTCTCTATTTGTTAAGTGTAATCGGAGCCCCATGGCACACAACCATCCCGATATTTTGAAGAGTAAGGATTTTTCTCCTGGAAGAGGGAGATGACAATTGTTATCTTTCACTCGAATTTATTATGTCTACATTGTCAGGTAGGTAACCCATATGTCAAGTTCAACACACATCAGTACTCGTGAGTATCCCTAGTGGCTTCGACTGCACATCACCATAGATAGCAGAAAATTCTAGAAAAAAAAAGACTCACGTTCAAGTTCACCCCAGCGATTTATGCAACGTGGGTACTGTTTGAGATCACGTGGAGTCTGACCGCCACATTTTTAGAATTAGGCATCTTCTTTTGAAGGAGCCGTCTTTGATTTCAATGACAAAGAAGTGAGGTTCTTAAGGCTGTGACATGCACTCATGCAAAATGGGGACTTTCTCCCAGCATGCCCTCAAGTCTTTCAGAACTTGGCCTATGTGTCCTTCCTGCACGGTTTGCAGAGTTCACAGCTGTTTAGGCTTAAAATGTAATTACGTGTAATTATCAGTGTCCGAGAAAGCACACCCAGCCACGGGGGCCCTAGTGGGACCCAAGCCATGACCAGAGTGGCCCCAGAAAAGTTATACTTGAAAATGCAGCTCTGAGTCTTCTGAAAAAAAAAAAAGTGTCTTGCTCTGAGACCCCTCTGAACATTTATCAGAGGGAAATTATCGTGGAGACTCCGGATCCGAAGAATGTGGGGAGAGTGAAAGATTTATGTGCCAATTCTCGGTGAGATTTATTTTGATAAATTGTACTGTATCAGTATGTAAAACTCTAATAAATATAACTCTTTAAAGAGGGGCCGCTCTAATTTTACCATCTCTGAGAAGAGATTTGGCAAAAAGTCAGAATGTGCATTAAAAACACACTTTCAAAAAGTCCAATAAATAAAGTCTTTGAAATATGGTTTCCTAGTGAAAGGCGTTTTAAATCATGTTGATAAAGAATCTAAATTAGACCGTTAAATAAGAAAGGCAAGTTTTCCTTAACTTATTATTTATAGATAGTTTGAAAATAAGATCTATGCCAGCTGATTGCTTCTCCCATTCTCTACGAGGCAAATAAATATATTTTTGAGTTCTAGCGGTAGACCAGAGATCGTCTTCGTTAAAAGGGAGAGGAAAGGAGAAGCTAGCGTTTATTGTGTGCTTTGTGTGTGCTGGGTGTTGTACCGAAGGGTTTATACACACCGTGTCATTTAGCTCGTGCTTGAGCAAACCCCGAGCCCAGCTGCTGTGTGACCTTGTGACCTTGAGCAAATAACTACCCTTGCTGTGCCTTAATTTTCTCACCTATAAATGAGGCCGATCATCGTCTTGAGCTAATGAGGTTTGTGGGGAGGTTCATTGAGTTTGGACGTGCAAAGTGCCCGGACATAGAAAGTGTCGATAAATGCTAATTTATAGTATAGTTGTCCTTGTTTTCGCCTAGGCCCAGGTAACGGAGGGCTGTGCCCACGTGTACGTAGGCAGGTTAGAGGTAGAGCCTAGATCTTGGCAAACCCTGAGTGTCACCTGTGTCTGGGGGACATTCTCAGATCAATCTCTACCGCTTTTACCTCAAATTCCATTGTGCTTTCGTTAATTCACTCCATCGTATTATATATATGTATGTATGTTATACATCTAGACCATATAAAATCTAATAACATACGTGTTACAGTATATTATAATATAGTATACTATACGATAAAATTATATGGTAAATACATACTACAGTATATATATAATATATATATAATTTGTGATGCATAATATAACATGTATTTTATTTTATTATATATAAATACTACTTTGTTATATACTATAAATTTATTATGTCACATGTGACACATAATACATGTTGTATATTTACCATATAATTTTATCATATAATATGCCATACTGAATTTAGACTACATGCTGTATACTATCCATGCATAGTACATGTAAATTTATGTGTATCTTTACACGCACGCATCCGTGCACACGTACACACACGTACACATGCTCACATGCACGCATGCACTGAGGACTTATTCTGTGTCCTGCGCTGGGGTGAACATGTGACAAGAAGACCCTGTGCTTAGGGACCGAACAGGGAAAACAAAGAACACCCATAATCACAATCAATGTGATTAATAAGGGAGACTCAGGTCACAAATAGGACCCAGGGTGACCGAGCGGGTGGGACCTGCTGTGCGGTGAATAGGTGCTGACGACCTAGTCATTTCCACTGGAGTCTATTCGCCCAAGTAGAATTTTTAACTTAGCAGAAGGCGCCACCTCCTAAGTATTTTGGGTACCTGAGCAATTACCGAGACGACCAGAAAGGTCAGCGAAGGTCAAGAATTGCTCAAGGCGACACGTGGGTCACCCGCACGCGTCTTCCGTGGAACGGGGGTGTGCTGCGGCCACACTCGGGGTGCAGTCCTGCCTCCCCGACGTGTCGGGTGGCCGGCTAGATGTTTAACCTGTCTGCACCACTGTCCCTCGCTTCTCCAAGGGGGACGGTGTTCCTTTCCTAGAATCTGAGTGTGTTACAATCCACTGCTCCCCACCCCTCGCTTCCCACCCAGCCTAGGGCTTCTTTGTCGGGACACCGAACTGCTCGCCTGCCGGGTGCCAGGCTCCCTGTCCCATGCCCAGGAGCTTGCCATGGCACGTCACTGTCTCGGTGGCCTTTTTTTGTCCCTTCTGCAGACTGAGCTTAGAGGGGACAGCAGAAACACTCAGGGACTCTTGGGACTCGTTCTTCGTTACGTGGACTTCACCTGGACACCTTCTTCTCTGTCCCCTTGTGGGGACAGCTCTGATGTCTCCTAGGGCACCAGGGTTTGGGGCGCTTCGTTCCTAGTGGGGATCAGGGTGCCCTTCCCTTCGTGTGCTCAAAGTCACTTCTGATTCCCTCTCTCACCTCAAAAGCCCGCTTCTCTTTAGAAAAAAACACGCTGCCCTCAAGACACATGGTGTGACTTTGGTAGCGCTTGGAAGATGACGCATCGGAATGAATTAGGGTTTAGTTTCTCACTGGGTGACAGCTCCAGACGATGATTCGAAAGGCACCGAGCACAGAACATTCAGTGGGGGAGAGGCACATCCCTCGTCCGAATTGTTCATCTAAACAAACTCGCTGGAGAACTTCTCCAAGCGACCGAGGCCATGAGCCTTCCATTGCTGGGTTGCAGGAATGGCAGCAAAAGTGGGTTTATAAATGCTCCCGGGTGTAAACTCTCCATTGTCTCTGCACGCCCAGGATCGCTCGGTTAGTGGGGGATTTATTTGCTAAGCACCGTTTAAAACTATTTAAAACCCAATTTTTTATTGATGACAATGCTGTCTGGCATCACTGAGGCTTAGCTCTAACCCTGTCACTAGTCGAACAAAACACACCAAGGAAAATGACTTCTCTGTCCCTTTCAACATTCACATTCTGGCAGACGCCAGGAGGCATCCATTTACCATTTTAATGTAATCTATATTCGTTCACATCTCCAGCGCCCAAGGAAACCCATGTCGCATCCTCGACGAATACACTATATTTCTCTGCAAGAGGAAAGACATACGTCAGGGCAGTGACATGTCATCGAGAAACCACATTCCAACACCCATCTCAAAGTAAAAAATCTGCCAGATGTGACATCCTTAACTTCATCACCACGGAGTGGTTGTTAATGAGGTTAATTGCCGTCCCATACTCGAAAGTTCATTTTCACGCAATAAAGGTGTGAGGTCAGCTGCTTCTCCTGCGCAGGACTGATCTTGGGGTTCTAGAAGCATCTGCAGGAAGCAGTGCCACCATAAAATTACTGCAGACATGAGAAAGAGAAAGAGAGAGAGAGAGAGAGAGAGAGAGAGAGAGAGAGAGAGAGAGAGAGGATAAATTCTCAATAGCCCCTGAGTGTCTGTCTCCTCCATAAACCCACTTGTCGTTTAAATTAAAGCTCAGTTCTCCAGTCGTCAAACGCATCTCGATAAACCGTTTGCGATCTCAGCCCTTCTAAGAGATGAATCATATTTTCTCCGTCCGCCTCGATCGCCGTCCACTGCTAATTCACCCTGTATTGATCTCAAGCCCATATTTCTCCCGAGTTGAGAATGGGGGATTATCTCATGCTATCGCAATGTCACCACGTTTCC
>PVKZ01006198.1:0-39014 GCA_004027375.1 Macroglossus sobrinus
AAACTTAAAACTCCCCCAGACAGGAGGGTGTAGGCTTATGGGAATGGCTGCTCTCAGGACACAAGGGGACACCACTGAGGGACTGGGATTAAAGTCAACAAGGGGCCCATGTGGTTCCAGAAGAAAAGACTTGACTATGATACTCACCTTAGAGTCAGAGAGAGCAACACAGACCAGAGGGGTCCCCGAGAGCAGGAGTCATCTGTCACTGGCCATGAACAAACAGTATTTTTAAGTGATCTTTAAAACATTTGGAGTTCTGTCCAAGAGGTACTTTGCCTCATTCAAGAAAAGTGATCCTAGCAAGATAAGTGGTTAGCGAGGAGGGATGCAAAAGCTATTGGTTGGCTTTAGTCCCCAAGTGTTCTCACCCTGGGGACATTTCTGCCACTCTCCTCCCTCTCCAGTTTCCTCTCAGCAGTCCAAATCCTGACCCTTCTCATTGGGTGTTTTGGGGGGGGCCGCATTGTCTGCCCTCTGTACCAGCACTTAGCTGATGGATCCACGCTTCCATGGGGAGGCACTCTAGCCCCAACTGGGGAGGCCCTGGGGGGTGGTGAGTGTGGCAATCTCACAGGAATTACTCTGCGGGTGGGGAGAGCCGTGAGTGTTTGGGTCACAGAGACCAACAGATCAAAGTTGAACCTTGGTTGTATTACTTTGCTGTGAGTTGAGACCAAATTACCTAACCAGTCCGTGTCTCATGTTCTGTCAGTCCTGGGTCCCCAGTTTCCTGTCATGGTCCCAGGGCTTAGCCAGTGTTGGCATATAGTAGACACTCAATAAATAGTTGGTGAAGGAATGAAATAGAGATAATGGTCATCTATTGCTATGTAATAAATTATCCTGAACTTAAAAAAATAGACATTTATTAACCCACAGGATGTGGGGATCAGAAACCTGAGAGGCTTAGCTGGGTGATTCTGGTGCAGGGTCTCTCATGTGATGACATTCATGATGTCACCAGGGGCTGAAATCTCTGAAGGCTTCACTGGGGCTGGAGAATCAGGGGCTGCTGGAAAGTGTGTATATATATAATGTTATGATTCCAAATTCGTATTGAGGACTTACTTTGTGCCAGGCCCTGTGATAAACACCTTACACATATTACTCTTTAATCTTTCTCCATGAGGTAGGTTATCATAGACGAGGCAAAGAGACACTCATGAATCTTGCGCACAGTATGTAGCTAGTGTTCTGTTATCAGTTGCTGCACAAATCACCTCCAAACTTACTGGCTTAAACCAACAACAAAACTTTATTCTCTCTGATGATTTCTGTAGGTCAGGCATTTGGGAAGGGTTTGTGTGGATTCTGTACTAAGATGGTGGCTGGAGCTAGAACAGGTAGGGGCTGGCCAGGCATTTTTCTTTTCATATGACCTCAGAGCATCTCTAGGTGGGCTAGTTGGGCTGCCTCTCAGTATGGCGGCCTCAGGCAGTGGGCCTGCTTACATGGAGGCTCAGGGCTCCATTGCAAATGTTCTGGTGAGAAAAGCAGAAGCTATGGCGCCTTTTATGATCCGGCCTGAGAAGTCACAAAGCGTTACCTTTGCCATAGTCACAGGATTCGAGAGGAGGGAACCTGGACCCACTTTGGATGGGAGGGGAGTCAAAGAGCCATTGCAGGGAGACCATGTTGGTTGGGAGATCTTGTAGCCATCTTTGGAGATTCAATCTGCTATAGCTAGTAAGAGGTGGGACCGAAATTTGAACCTGGGAAGGCTGACTTCAGGACCCCAAACTCTGTCTTGCTGCACAGTGTTGCCCAGTTAAAGGCTAAGACCTGCCCACACCCCTGCCCCAGACCTAAGGCATAAACCTAAGCCCAGACCAAAGGCCCTCTGCAAATACAAGATGGCTATGTTCTTCCCTGTGGATGCTGTAACAAAGTGCCACAAACTGGGAGTCTTAATACAACAGAAATTTATTGTCTCCTAGCTCTGGAAGCTGGAAACCTGAGATCAAGTTGTCAGCAGGGCTGTGTTCTCTCTGGAGGCTCTAGATGGGGGATCCTTCCTGGCCTCTTCCACTTCTCATGGTCGTCAGAAATCCTTGGTGTCCCTTGGCTGATAGATACATCCCTCCGACCTCTGCCCCGTTTTTATGTGGCTTTCTTCCTGTACGTCTGTCTGCGTCTGTGTCTCTCTTCTTCTTGTAAGGACACCAGTCATAATGGATGTAAGGCTGACACTGCTCCAGTGCAACCTCATCTTAACTAATGACATCGGAGAAGATCTTATTTCCAAATAAGGTCACATTCTGAGGTTCTGGGTGGACATGAATTTGGGGGGACATTGATAATCCTATACGATGCCTCTTTCTGCTTTTCCTGTCACACATCTGGCTACTTTCTCAGTCCTTCACATTGTTCCAAGCAGCCTTTTAAATGGGGGGACATAATGCCAGGTCCCCAACCACGTCCAGGAGGATGTGGCTAGCTTGGAGGGCCTGGGACTCTGAGCCTGCCTTCGGATGGCTGACTCCACTGGGGAGTCACGTCAGGGGACAGGAGCCAGCCAGAGGTGCCTTGGTGCCTTGCCAGTGCCTCTCCCACTTCCTGTGGTGGGGCTGTCACAGGCCCTGATCTTGACTCACCATCCTCAAGCACAGAGTGTCCTCTCCTGGAACGGCTCTATTAATAGTCCTCATTGGACATTCTGGGACGGCCATTCATGATCTTGTCCTCACGTGTGTCCCCCACCCCGAGCCATTCATGAGTGTGACCCGCCAGGCTCGGCTGGTTCCCCCCTCTTTCCTGTGCCCCCCTCTTTGTTCTCTGCTCCTTCCCTCCCTCCCCTTCTCCAATTCCAGAGCGTCTGCAGGATCTGAGCCAGTATGTGCTTGTTCTTCACAATGACCCCCACGAGTCAGAGGTGCTGCCTTCATGTCATACCCTCCATGAGCAATGTCTGCCTGGAGATGTACACTGAGCAGCCCTTCACAATGTGAAAGGCGCCCCCTGCAGGTGTGCGAGCTGAAATGCAAAGCCATTCTTTGCTCCGGGCATAGAGACCACCCTTTCCCAGGTACCCCTACGGTTTCCATGAGGATCTCTGATTGTATTCTTTTGATGCTTATGACAAAGACTGTTTGAGGGCAACTCATTAGCACCGAGACCCATGAATGTACTGATAGCCTTTAATTCAGTAAATCTCATTCTTGGGCCTTTATCTTGAGTAAAGTATCTAAAATAGTGGTTCTCAACCAGGCAGGATTTTACTCTTCCCCAGCTCTGACAAAGATTTAACCGGTCCTGAAAGTCTGTAGGGTCAAGGTCAAGGAAACCTGATCTAAAAAGAGAAAAAGCCTACCTATGTAAAGATTTTTTACAGCAGCATTATTTAAACTAACAAAAAAACCTAGGCACTATCAAATTAGGAAATAATTATATTAAGAACACTAAATTCAGTGGACTATAAAATGACCATTTAAAAGGATAAATATGACAGCTCTTTAGCAACACAGAGAAATATATTAAAATCATATATATGTATATATGAATAGGACATATAATTATGTACATATAAACTCCTCAAATGTTTGAATGTAAAGTTACTATATGACCCACCAATTCCATTCCTAGGCATATGCCCAAGAGGGATGAAAATGTATGTCCACACAAAAACTTGTACATGAATATTCATAGCAGTATTATCCATAATAGCCTAAAGGTAGAAGCAACTCCAATGCTCATCAATGGAGGAATGGATAAACAAAATGTGTATGTCCACACAATGGAATATGGTTCGGCTATGAAAAAGGCTGAAATACCGATACATAATGTTACAACACGAATAAACCTTGAAAACAGGATGCCGAGTAAAAGAAGCCAGATGATAAGTCAAGTAGTGTATGATCTCATTTGTGTGAATGTCCAGTACAGGCATAATGAAAAACCCAGAGAAAGGCATTTTATTTCCATTCCGAAGCCCGAAGCATGCTGAGACAGAGAGGACTGGGCAGAGGTAGGTGCCCAAGGGACAGGGCAGGGTGGGGCTGGCAGAAAAATACCCTGATCTCTTCTCTTCTCTTATTCCCTGTGATATTTTGCCATACCCCTACCATTGGTTGAATCCAACATGAAGCCAGAAAGCACACAAACCAGTCTATTATAAGCCAGAACAGTCAGCCTCCTGGGGCACTGAGCAGGGTGGAGCAGAGTGAAGGATGGATTCACAGGGCAGACTGAAGATTTTCGGCACAAAAGGCAACTTACCAGTTATCGAGGAGATGTATCCCTCAAGTGGATTAACTGAGTTAATGCATCTAAACAGAAGGTCAACAAAGAATGCAAATAAAACCACACAGGACACAGGACTTCAACGTCACTAGAAGACAGAGAATTAATTACCTGTGAGCCCCAGACACCAAATTCCAGCAGGGCTGCTCTGCCATTGCAAGTCTGTGGGTGGGACCAGCAGGGGAGGGAAGCTTAAAAGATTCTGTAAGAAGAACAAGAAGAAAGGAGGAGGAAGAGGAAGTGGAGAAAGAGAAGGGGAAAGCCGAGATCATAGACAAAATCATTCCCTAAAAGCTTATGTCCACCTAAGTGTCCCAATGCCGAGTGCAGATCTGTGACTCATAGTTCACAGAGGCAGCGACAGGAAAGGGGGGGTTGAAAGTGAATAGGTTCGAGCTGGCAGCCTCAAGAGAGCAGTGCTTCTGGGATAGAACCCAATTAATACTGGTAGTAGCTTATTTCCAAGACGGTCACTACCATTCCTGCCCTTTTTATAGGTGCCTGTCATTTTCCTACTGTGGTAGTTTGCTGAGGCTGAAGTACCACAGACTGGGGGCTTAAAAAAAAAACAGAAATGTGTTGTCTCACAGTTCTGGAGGCTACAAGTCCAAGATCAAGGTGTCGGCAGGGTTGGTTCCTTCTGAGGGCTGTGAGGGTTTCCTGTGGGCTTTCCTCTTTGGCTTATAGATGGCTGTCATCTCCCTATGTCTCTTTACATTGTCTTCCATGTAAACATGTTTCTATGTCCAAATGTCCCCTTTTTATAAGAATATCAGTCTTATTGGATTAGGGTCCATGTTCATGGCCTCATTTTAACTTGGTGACCTCTGTAAAGACCCTATGCCCAAATAAAGTCACATTCTGATGTACCGAGGGTTAGGACACCAACAGATAAATTTTGAAGGGACATGATTCGACCCTTAACACTCACTGGGAGGTGGAATCCATTTCTCCAGCCCCTTATATCTGTGTGGGTCTGTGACTGTTTTAACCAATGGAATATTGGTTACGTAAGGATAATGATGCTGATGGACGGACATGCTGTGTCATCTCTAGGCCTAGCCTACAAGAGGACTGGCAGCTTCTACTCTCAAACCACTTGCCTTAGAGGAAGCCGCTTCCACTGAGGAAGCTCAGGCTGGTCACATGAGGAGAGAGATGTCATCGGCTAGCCTCCATTGTCCCAGGCATTCTGGACCAGGTAACAGAGAGCGAATGAAATCTTCAGATGACTTCTAGTCTCAGCCATCATCTGACAACATCCATATGAGTTGCTCCAAGTGAGGGCAAGGCAGCTAAGCCTCATCAACCTTTATGACTCTGAGACACAATCAGATGATTGTTATTTTAAGGGCCTAAGTTCTGGGGTGGTTTGTTATGCCGCAAAAGATAACAGAACAAAAGAGAAATGGTTCTACTCCGTGGAGATGTGACTGTGAATAGAAATGGGCATGGTGTTGAGGGTTGGATTGTGCCCCGCCCCCCCAAAATTCATATTTTAAAGTTCCACCCTCCCAGTATCTCAGAATGTGACTGTATTTGGAGACAGGGTCTTTAAAATGAGGTCACTAGGATGGGTCCCTATCCAAAATGAATAGTGTCCTCATCAGAAGAGGAAATTAGGATAGAGACACTCGCAGAGGGTCGACCATGTGACCGCTCAGGGTATAGATGGTCATCTACAGCCAAAGAGAGAGGACTCAGAAGGAACCGACTTGGATGACAGTTTGATCTCAGACTTCTTGTCTCCAGAGTTATGAGAAATAAGTTTCCGTAGTTTGAGCCACTCGGTCTGTGGTACTATGTTAAGGCAGCCCAAACAGACTACCTACCGCAGGATGGGAGGGATGAAGAATCCTGTAGAAACCCAAGAGCAACAAGATGTGTCAACCCTACCCTTTCCCCCACCCCACTACCGACATCATGCATTCAAAAACTGCACTTCCCTGACAGAAAGAGCTGTTCTTGAATCAGGAATCTCGTCCATGTAATGCCCAGGAATACAAAAAATTAAACCCGCTTTATATCATTTTTTTAAAACCCTAAAATCAGAACTTTAAAAACTAAGAAGAAAGATGGACACAAAACAAGAAGAAATGCAGTGAAAGTTGTTTGACTTCAAGGAAGGAATTGAATATAGAGACAAAATCATATTTAAAATAAAGGATGAATTATAAGGTGCCCAGAAGTAAACAGATTTAAATGAATTTTTTTTTTTAACACCTACAGCCCCTGGTCTTCCTAGGTGGTCTCCCATCCAAGTACTAACCAGGCCTAACCCTGCTTAGCTTCTGAGATCAGACGAGATCCGGCGTGTTCAGGGTGGCATGGCTGTAGCTTCAAATGAATATCTTAAAAACACATTGAAGAAAGGATGGGTGAGGGAGAGAGAGATAATGAAACAAAGAAGTAAAAAGGAACAAAGTGGTTGAAATAGAGACAGGCAAAGAAAGTCCAACATAGAGATAATTGTAGTTCCTGAAGAATAAAAGCAAAACAACGCAACATGATTAATATTAAAGAATGATAATACAAGAAAATCATTCTAAAAGAAGAGAAAAATAAATTCCTAGAAAACCAAGAAATCGATCTGAAACTCTCAACTCAAGGACATACACTGATAAAAAATTATCACTCAGTCATAAGAATAGATGAAATACTGCCATCTGCAACAACATGGATGGACCTCGAAATAATCACACTAAGCGACATAAGCCAGACAGAAAAGATCGAAAGTCACATGATATCACTTACATGTGGGATGTAAACCTAAAAGCAGCAAATGAATGGGACAAACAGAAACTCATGGACATGGACAATGGACTAGTGGTTACCAGAGGGGAGGGGATGAGGGAGGAGGGGAAAATAAACAAACTGTTAAATAAATAAATAAATAAATAAATAAATAAATAAAATGCAAAAAAAAAAGATAAACTAATTTGGAATCACTATAAAAATTATCAGAAAAATATGTGGAGTCACCCAGCCTAAAAAAAAAAAAATCAAATTTATGAGAGCAATAAATTAGGCTCAGATCAGACATCCTAAGAGCAAATTACAAAGCAAGGTGACAGCAGCAGACAAAGCAATATTTTGAAGAGATTCAAGGATATAAAGTGTGAGTGAAGAACTTTCTATATCGTTAAGTTGTCCTTCAAATCTCAAGAGCATTGAAGAACGGGTTTGAACTCGAGGACTACAGTTCACAAGTGCCTTTTGGGAGAAATCTACTAGATTTCTAGAAGATGAGCTTGATCCAACCAGGAGGCAATTGGGGAAATGGAGGTTAAGAGACTGACAGTGAGCATTTAATATATTTACATACAGAGCAAAAACTAGAACAAAGTTGGGGATATGGGTAGAAGAAGAGTACTTATCAAAAAAAAAAGGAAGTTAAAATATCAGAAGACACTCCTTTGCACACTTTATGCACATAAGTGTGAAAACCTAGATTGTATAAAGAAATCATCTAACATCTATTTTTTTTCAGTTGCCTGTGCTTTGAGCGTCATATTTTGACTAATCCGGGAGCGTGAAAACAAATGTGGCAAAATATTTCTCAGTAGTTTTATCTGACTAAAGGGTATGTGGGAGTTCTCTGGCTTACTCTTGAAACTGTTCCGTTGAGTTGGAAATTAGTTCAGAATCAAAAGCAGCTGGCCCCTAGAAAGCCTGGGAGTGTGGGTGTCACCTTGTGTGATATGTCCTTTGTATGCACTGGTCAACACAGTTCCTACAGACACCCTGCAAAGCAGATACTGACCTTACACCCACCTCATAGCTGGTTCAGTGGAAACACTGCCTTCCTGTGTGATCCTGGACAAGGACTTTATCCATCCTGGCTTCTGTTCCCTCATCTGTAAAATAGGAAGGGGACCAGAGGTCATGATTTTCAGGGTGAAGGCTGAGATGCCCTGGGGTGACGGGGAGAAGGAAGAGAACTGAGGAGGGGGGTCAGAGGCTGTTCTAACCAGAGCATCTCTGAACTTCTCTCTCTCTCACCTACAGGGGGGGCTTCGGGTTAAGTTTTGTTATGTAAAAGATTCCACTGCGAAAACAAGCAAAACAAACTGGGGGTGACACCCACACTCCATGTGCCTCTAAGGGCGCTTTCATCTTTCCTAAAATCCTGTCCTGGGGGCGGGGGCTGACCTGACCCGGAATCGATTTTAAACGAGAGATGTTCTGAGACTCTGTCCTGCCATGACATGTCCTCTGCCCAGTGGGAGTGGCACTATGTCCCAGGCAAGAAGGTGACTGTGCAGAGCAGTCTTCCAGGAGCTGAGTGTCGATGGGAAGGCAAACTCCACCCTGACCTGGTGTCAGAACAGAAAGGCTGCCGAGTGCGGAGTCAAAATTAAGCAGCTTGACTGCAAAACTCTTAGAGGATGGCCTTGTGCAAAAGGGGCAACCAGGGACAATGGCCAGTCGTACGAGTTCGTCTGATAAAGGTCTGATGGTAGAAGCTCTCCTGGGACAGATTCCATAGACTTTCCAGAAAGGAGAGGATTTGGAGGCTCCAAGTCCCATCATTCAAGAGTCCCCTGCGGGAACCAGGGAGGAGAGAGACGAGGAAGCAGCGCCCAAAGAGCCTCCAAGATTTCTGAGAGCTCGTTACCTGCCAGGTGCGTCCTGAGCGCTGTATGTGGGTTGATGGGGGACAGGGGTAGGGGACAGACAGGGGTGGGGGGAGCCTGCAGAGCCATCGCGACCAACGGGAGAGGAGCGCGGGCCTGAGCTGCTGCAGCTGCCGCGTTACCGTAATTACCCACCAAGGCTGCGGGGCGGTGCAGCCAGGCGCGAACCTCTGGGCCAAGGGCCGCGCTGCCCCTCCCCCCCGCGGTCGCATGGTGGGTGGTCAGACGCGGGACTTCAGCGCCCTTGAAGGCCAGGCGGCGGCGGGGTGAGGGGCAACTCGCTCAGCGAAGGCGCTGTATCGGTCGCAATGGCATCCTCGTGGTGGTTGGGGTGGGAGGGGATGGAGGGGCTATGATTTGGTCTCTTTTTCTCTCTACACTGTGTGCTCCCCAGTCTGTATTCCCACCTCCCAGCTGAAAGCTTAGTTTTGCCTGCACAGTCCCATTTCATCCTCGCAGCCCCCCTGTGAGGCTGACTTGAAGAACATGAGGGACAAAGCAGCTGCCCGAGGTCACAGAAATTGCATAAGATTGAGATGGCATTAGATCCAGACCACTGGGACTCCCAGGCCTTCAATGAGAGAACTCTTTCTCAGTGGCCAGCACCTGGCACCCGGGACCCAAGGTTTGACACTGGTGAGAACCAACACCGCGACCACAGCCACCTTTACTGCAGGCTCACTTGTGCCAACCACTGCAATCATCATTTATATATACTGCATGAGTTTTGTGTTGCTGCTGAAACGAATGACCACAAACTTAACAGTTTAAACCAACACACACTCATTTCCTTACAGACCTGGAGATCAGAAGTCTGAAATAAGTCTCTGTTGGTTAAGATCGAGGTGTCCGCAAGCAGGCCTGTGTTTCTCCTGGAGGTACTAGGAAATAATAGATTTCTTTGTCTCTTCTAACTTCTAGAGGTCAACTACATTCCTTGGCTTGTGGCCCCTTCTGACATCCTCAAAGCCATCTCCAAACATGCCAGCAATGTAGCATCTTCTTTCCTCCCTGACCTGTTTCCATCCTTCCATTCTCTCTCTCTTGCCCCCATCCTCCTGCCTCCCTCTTATAAGGACTCTTGTGATGACACTAGGTCTTCCTGGCTAATATAGGATAATCTTGCCACCTCTAGATCCTTAACTTAATCACACCTGTAAAATCCTTTAGCCATGTAAAGTAACATATTCACAGGTTCTGGGCATTAAGACACAGACATGTTTGGGAGGCTATTATTCTTCAGCCAACCACATATATAGATAGCATCTAATTTAATCCTTGGGTGGCAATGCTGTGACCTAGATGGTATGATTAGCTCCGGTTAATAGAAGTGGAAAGTGCATGGCATACAGTAGGCCCTCAAGAAATGTTTGTGGCAATGATCTGGTGTGAGAGTTGATTGACAAGATATTATCCTCCCCTGGGCAGAGGGCCCTGAAGTATGTATTCAGTCTTGTGTCCTCTCTGAAGTCTTTTCCCATACCCCACCCACTGGGGGCAGGTGGCAGCTCTGTCAGAGCACTTAGCACTGAATTGTTTCCCCTGGGGTCACTCTGTTTCCCCAGTGGGATCATAATATTCTTCGATATAAGGACAAACTCTCATGTGCATTTCGAATTCTTTCCACACTGCTTTGGGCTTTTGCAGACATCATTTCCTACCTTTTAGTGCAAAGAGAGGCTCAGGCGAGATGCAACGTCAGTTCTTGATAGGTTCTGGTTGAATGACTGTCTTGCTTCCAACTCCTCACTCCGTGACACCCAGCCTGAGGGACTCTTCACACCCTTGGCAGCCCCCAACCCTCGGACTCAGCTGTGCATTTGAGTGGGTTTTGTCGTCTCTCTCACTGCCACTTAATCTTTGAATATTCTTCCTGTAGTGTATGTGTGTGTGTGTGTGTGTGTGTGTGTGTGTGTGTATCCTTCCCCCCCCAACACACAGCCATCACGTACACTTTCCTCACAGCACAGTTCCCTGTAACTTCAGAGATGACAACACATTAATTTTCTTTTAGTACAAACACATTGAAATCTCTCCCAGCTGTGTTTAAGAGTTTCACATCTGAAATCAGATTACCTGGGTTGGAATCCAGGCGTTACCACTTGTCAATTGTCTGACTCTAAAAAAAAAAAAAGTAAACCAATTCCTCTGAGCTCAGTTTCTTCATCTGAAAAATGAGGAACATTCTTTTTCTCACTCCAGACGTGACAGATGCTGCTTTTTAAGGGCAAGATTTGTGTAGAGGTCACAGCTCCTTCCCCTTGCCACCTCTTTCTCCACTTCTGTCATAACTGATCTCACTTCCTGGACAACCCAGCTCCCTGATCCTCCCGCTCGTTAACACAAATTATCTGGAAGGGGTTGACATCGGTCATGCTCACTTTCAGGGGGGACTTAATCTGATGTGTCTCTTTCCAGGGCCATTTTTTTCCTTTGGCGTCTCATTTGTAATCGCAGATGGGATATTCAGAGCATTTGATCATCACGATCCGATGAAGGGGACCTTGGAGAGGGCACACACCTCTACTGTCCCACCAAATAGATAACAACCTTCCGGTCATTCGTGCTTTTTTCGTCATATGTTGGCTGGGTGATGGAGAGGAGGTGTTGGCACCTGGAGGAGATTCGACAGAAGGCATTCCTGGATGACTTCATCTCTAGGCCTTGCCTCTCAAAATTCCAGCCAAATCAGCTCTACCCTTTAAAGGATGGAAGCAGGGTCAGCATTCCAGAAGTTCCTTGTCATACCCGGGCTTTTAATCAGGTGACATTGGAGAATTGGCATTCTTGTGCGGGGGGGGGGGTGGTGGTGCTGTAGGGAGGGGTCTTGCCTCTCTTGTCCCACACTTGTTATTCTGGCTAGACCCGCGTTGAAGGGCGCAAGGAAGCCTGCGCTGAGGTCGCTCAGGGAGATCAGGACCACGGACAGCGGTCAGGGCACCGCGAAGACCCGCGGCCCCGCAGGATGCGAAGGGCCAGGAGGCTGCGGGAGTTCTCAGGCTGGCGAGCAAACGGGCGAAGGGGAAACATGCTGCCGTGGTGGGTGTTGCTTGGGGCTGTTCTCGCTGAGTCACCCCGTGCGCCCCGCACTAGCGTCGGCCCTTTGTACGCTGGAGTTTCTCTCTTCCCTCTCCAGGAATATGGTCGGGGGTGGGGAGGAAAGAGGAAAGCGCCACGTTAAGGCCCCCGGGATTTGTGCAGGAAAGGAGGAGGCGAGCGGCGAGGAGCCTGTGTTAGTGTCCCCCACACACCTCACCGCCCACTTCGCGCCCCCCGCGCGCTCCCGGCCCCGGCCAGGTCCATTTCTATACAAGGCCTGCTCTCTCCAGTCTCCAACCCCGGCGGGTACTGAGAGGGGTGCGTTCCCCGACCCTGAGCTCAGCGGGAGGGAATGTGGCCGATACATCAGAGATAGCCCTGAAGGGGAGGGTCAGCCCAGCTCCCAGGTGCAGGATAAAAGGCGTGGTTACCGAGGACCTAGGAGAGCACCTGTGGGCCGAGAGAGGAGGTGAGACAGAGCGCAAAGTGGCTTCCGTCTACCCCACCAGCAGCACGGACCCGCAGACTGCGCTCCCCCGGGCGCTCCCGCTTCTCCTGCTCTTGCTCTGGTCGCTGCTAGGAGGTCGTTCCCTCCCGCTGAGCAGCCCCCGACCCAGGTGAGCGCTGCTATGAGGCTGCGTAAACCGGTCCCACCTGGAGGGCAGGAGGGCAGCAATGAACGGGGCTCCACCTACTGCCACCAGAGGTCCTCACCCTGCCTCGGGAATCGGAAGTGCTACGGAAGCCTGGGCGGCCAATCAGAAAGATTCCACCGGTGAGCCCCAGGACAAAGACTTCCAGGCCCTGCAGGGGCTCCCAAGCAGCAACTCGAGCTGCTTCCGGCGGAAGATGGATCAGATCAACTTCATCAGTGGCCCGGGCTGCAACGGCGAGCTCCCTCCCTGCCACCCTGCTCCCACCCACCCCTATTCCCGCGGGTCCCACCTTTAGAGTCACTTCTGTGTTTGTTGTCTCGGGGGGACCACACTCTGAGAAAGAAACACTGGGACATCACTCTCTCTTGCTGACAGTCCTCAGGGCCAAGGAGTGCTTTTCTGGGAATAGTCAGTGTTGGTTACCCATCATTGGGCTCACCCAGCTCTCATCCGGCTCCTGCACCTGGTATCACAAGGGCAGAATTGCTTTAGAGGGGGATCCTAAAGGATTGGGTTAGGGCAGCCCCTCTTTGGAGCTGAAGGAGCCACATTTTCCTCTTGGTTTCTCCTCAGCTGTCTACAGCTCCAGAGGCAGAGGGCGGGAATATCAGGGCACCACAATCCCGTGTACAGATGAGGAAACAGAGGCTCAGAGAGAGGGATTATTGCAAAGACTCAAATATCCAGATCAGCTGAGGTGGCAGGAATGGCACACATGAGAGGGGCTCAACCCCTGTCTCACCCTAGCACCATCATCACACTCTCTCTCTCTCTCTCTCTCTCTCTCTCTCTCTCTCTCTCTCTCTCTCTCTCTCTCTCTCTCCCTTTCCCCCACAGTGCTGGAGGAGGAGTAAGAAGAATCATGGGGGAAGACATCAGCATAGGAGTCATCATCAATGCCCTGGTCCCCTCTGGAGCATCTCTTATTTATTTCCTTTGAGCACACGTTTTCCATGGTGGGAGAAAGTCAACATTAAAGCTTTTTCTTTTGAAACTGATTTGTCTCTGTGCGTTCAGAATAACTCATCATTTCAACAACAGCAGCAACAACAACAACAATACAAACTCTGTGTGTTCCTGGCGATCTCCAAGGTGTCTTCATGGCAGGGTGGGGACATGGTCCAGCAGGGGTAGAGGTGGGAGGGGGCTTTCTTCTCGTTAAGGGTTCTTCATGTTCTGAAATGCCTGGAAATGCCTCGGGCATTAGAGGCACGCCCCAGAAAATGCTTTTCAAAGCCCAGAAGTTTCTCCGTGAGCAGAACAGGCCCTGATGCATTTGTCTAAGATGAGGATGTGTGTCAACGTGTTTGTCCCACTGGCCTTTCCTCTGCCTGCAACTCCCTTAGAGGCACTCTCTCTGGTGTTTGTTGGTTCTAGAAGGTTTAGGCTAAAATCTCAGAGACTGGGAGCTGTGTGTGTGTGTGTGTGTGTGTGTGACTAGCTCATTTGCATTCCCGAATGGACTAAACCCTCTATCCTCCCCCACACCTAAACTTCAAGCCTTCAATTCCCAACGTCACCCTGAAAGAACCCTTTGAAACCCTGTGTTTTATAGTATTTTCATGTCTCAAGTCTGCAAAATGAGAAGCATCTAAAAAGAGGCCCAGTATTTTAGGGCACCCCTCCCCTGAGGCCTGGCATCACCATTTCCTCTCAGCTCCAGAAAGAGAAGCCCCTCATTCCGTGGCAGAGAAGGAGACAAGTGCCAGAAGCCTACTGTGTTGCTTGAATCGACAGGGAGGGGTCACTGACCTCCCCTCTGTGGTCCCTGCCCTGTCCCGTGTTCCGGGCACCCCAGGCCACGCTGCTGAACCAGCCCCTGCTCCTCAAGCTCCCGGGCTCCAGCTCATGCAGTTCCCTTTGCCATGCCTTTTTATGACCCAACTCAGCAAAGGAGACAGGACTGTTATTCCCCCCCATTTTATGGATGAGCACACCGAGAACCAGAACAACGAAGCATCCTGCCTGAGAGCGTGCAGCCCCTCGGTGCCAGCCCTGGGATTTGAGCGCAGGTCGGAGGGACTCTTGGACCTGTGCTCGTTCCCTGCGTTTCTGGCCCTGGACTGCATGCTCACAGCCTTCCTGCTCTTCTCATCGGCGTTTCTTTGAGAAGCGGTAGGTCTTTGTGTTATTTCTCATTTTAACCTGGCGTTCATCAGAGGTTATGGATGGATAGCCAATGAGATCAACTGAGATTTAAATACATGAGATTTTAGGACTGATTTATTTGCCTAATGTTTCTGGCCCGCGGGGGCGGGGGGGCGGGCA
Source organism: Macroglossus sobrinus (assembly GCA_004027375.1). Taxonomy (NCBI): domain Eukaryota; kingdom Metazoa; phylum Chordata; class Mammalia; order Chiroptera; family Pteropodidae; genus Macroglossus; species Macroglossus sobrinus. Next base: position 14,843 of record PVKZ01006198.1, read on the forward strand.
AAGAGTAATTGGAAGAGTTCACATCTGTAAACGCTTCATGAAATGCCAGGCACCGTTCCGTTAACTTACGTAGTCCCCACGGCAGCTCTGTGAAGTGAGAATTCTTATTGTCTCCCATTTGACTGATGGGAAAACTGAAGCACAGAGAGGTGATATAACTTGCTCAGGGTCATGAAGTGAGTTAGTGGTGGAGACGGTGTTCACGACACTCAGCCTGGCCCCAGCACCCACACCCCTAACCGCTGCATCACCCAGTTTCTCCCGAGTCAGTGAATGAGGCTTGCTCGTGGGACAGACGTGTTTCCTCTTAACGGCATCATTTGGTTCAACCTCCGGTGACACTGTCTGTTGCCAACCTCTCCTCTCTGCTCAGGTGATGAAGAGGAGCCCCCTCCTCAGAACGCTCACTCCCCCAAAACAGCCAGCGCTTCAGAATTCTTCCAGGTGAGTCCACTCTTCCATAAATAGGGCTCAGATGGTGGGATCTGTATGTACAATACAGACATATCTCGTTATTGGGCTTTTCCAGGAAAGAGTCCCTGAAAGCAGCTGCAAAGGACCCATCGCGACTGCCGGAGGGTAGGGAGTGGGTGGCCTGAGGCACCCGAGGGAGCGACATCTCATTGAGCTCCCCCCATGTTTGGCGTTTTGTGGGCAGCATGGCAGCACATGCTCTGTCTACAGATGCCTCTCACCACCAGCCCCCCTGACCTGTGACCCTGGCTCCTTCAGACATGCCCCTATGAGGCTTATAGCCACAGCCGTAACCTCCCTGACTTCCTTTTTACCAACTTCATCCTGCAAAGAAGCTGCCAGGTTATATATCTCCATAAACGCTTGTCACTTTAACCTTCCCAGAAAGATGCATTGGTGAAAACGGTCCAAGAAGGTCTAGCCTGCAGCTTCAGAACTGAAAGGAGTTTCAGGGATTCCAAAGCCAGCAGATTGGCTTTGCTGGGTCTCAAGTGCTGAGGTTACAGAAATTAGGACAGCATTGGCCCTGAATGCTTCATCGCACTGCTGATCCTGCACCTGTGACGTTCTGGGGGTACTGACCTCCTCTCCATCCCTCTTGTGACAGCTTTGACCTTTCTGAGAATGTTTGGAGGAAAAGGGGGCAAAAAAAGCATTTCTCTTCCCACAGAGTCAGGCCTGCACAAAATCATGAACTTGGCCATTAGTCTTTGCTCATGGTGTGGTTCTCAGCCTTCTATCTCTGTCTCTGTAGAATTTTCCATGCACTACCTAAGCTTTAATGATCAGTCTGGTTCCATAAAGTGACCTGCTTCTCTTATGGGATCAGGAGTCAGCCCCATGCAGCTGCACTTCTACAAACTGCATACCTGCCCTGGAAAAGGGGCCCCGAGCCCTCTTGTCTCTGCCGCACACAGCCCCTGCCCTCGCTGCTCCAGGGCACACAATCCCTACTTCCATCCAGCAGCATGGAATGTTCTGCCCGAGGACTTTCTCTGGCAGCCAGAGCCCATCTGGCTCACCTCAGGGTCGGCAGGAAGTTGACATCGACCAGGAGCAGCACCCAGCCTACCAACATTTGGCAGGAGAGGGCATTTAAAGACCCCGGCGCCCTGGAGTCACAGGTCACATCCATCTTAAATTAATTCCCAGAGTTCCCTGTAGGGAGCAGGGATTAAGCTGGAGCCCATGGTGGTCACTGACGTCCTTCTTAACCTGGTCACTTGTCCACTCTCCTGATGTTTCCTGGAACTGTCTCCAAAATAAACTTGTACCTGACTCCTTATCTCTGGTTCAGGAGAATGCAAAAGAAGACACTCGCAAATAATCCAACCTTCTCCCAGAGCCCTGCCTGGATGATTAGGGCCCTGGGAATCTCCTTGGCTCTGTCCTCTGGCCAGACCACCCAGGCAGACTCTCCGTCCACTTCTTCTTCCTCTCCCATCTCCCATGCACTACCCTTCACTGCCATTTCCGATTTAGACCCTCACCATTCATGCAGACATTGGCTCATCAGCTCCCTAACTGGTCCCCACACCCCCAGGCTCCCCTATCTGGTTCTTCCTGCATCAGGGAGAAAGCAGAACCTTCATGCTTCAGCCAGAGAGTGACTCCTTCTCCCCATGAGGCCCCCAGGGAGGGCAAGGTGCACTGTTGGGTTCTCAGATATGTAGTGTGCGTGCGTGTGTGTGTGTGTGTATGTGTGTGTGTGTTGGGGGGTGGTATAAGAGAGGCACTGAAGGCAAACCCATTGATTCAATCATTCAGAAAATATTTTCTAAAGAATCAGTGTGTGCGAGGAGCTGGGGTGCAGGGGGTCCTGCAGCTCATTCAGGCTCTGCCTCCTACCTGCTCAGCCTCTGGCTTCCTGGCGAATGCTGCCTTAGCAGCGGCTGACCTGGTCCTCCTGCTGCTTGCTGTCTGACTTCCGCTCTACCTCTAGTGCCGACCCCTCTCCCAAGCGGGATCGATTGGCAAAGAGAGATTGCCAAGCGAGCTAGTCCACGGGTGGACTGGACCAGGAGCCTCTCTCTTCTCCAGCCATAGCCTGAAGGAACTGGCTAAGGCAGCCCAGAAGTGCAGGGGATTTAAGCCCTGGGGCAGGGGATGGCATTTTGATTAGTGAGAGACAGGAGCTGACACAGAGCCCACAGATAAAGTGCTGCTTGTTATGGGTCAAATTATGTCTCCCCGAAAGATATGTTAAAGTCCAAAGCCCCCAGAACCTCGGAATGAATGTAACCTTACTTGGGAACAGGATCATTGAGCTTGAATTAGTTAAGATGAGGTCACACGGGAGCAGGGCGGGCTCCTCATCCAAGATGGCTGGTGTCCTGATAAGCAGCGAGAGAGACACAGACAGGGACGCTGGCCATGCGAGGATGGAGGCAGAGACTGGAGTGACCTCAGGGAACACTGAGGATGCCCGCAGCCACCTGAAGCTGGAAGGGGCAAGGAAGGGTACTGTCGGACACGTTTCCGAGGGAGCGTGGCTCTGCCAACACCTTGAATTCAGACCTCTCGCCTCCAGGACTGCGAGACAACACGTTTTGGTTGTTTTAAGCCACCTGGTTGGTGGTGCTTCATTACAGCACCCTAGGGATCTCAAACAGTGCCCTCATCCTCTCCTCTCCTCTCCTCTCCTCTCTCCTCTCCTCTCTTCTCCTTGTGATGACGTGCTACTGAAAAGGTCACAAAGATGTAGTCATGGGTTAAGGTTAAGAGCCTACGTGCTAATCGCCATGTCTCGCTTCTGGACACCTGCCTGCTTGAAAAGTTATTGTTTGACTATTACCCCTGGGAACCTAACAGTTGCCCATGGGAACCTAACATTTTAACAGTACGCTTTCTGCTTCTGTACCCCCCTTGCACAACCTGTGGGTCGACAGGTAGAGAATAGAAGAAAAATAGACCTTTGTGTTCAGACAGAATGATTTCTAGGATTTAGGGCTTAAAACCCTTGTACCTTTATGTTTCGGGGCTGCTCCTTTGGAAGGACAGTCGCCGGCTAATAAACGACCTTTAATATCAGAGCAGTCAGGTTGAGTCTAATTATTCCAGTCACAACATCCTCTTCTCTCCTCTCCTCTCAGACTGTTCCAAGGCACCAGGCTCTAAGAAGCTCTCTGGAGACTTCAGCATGACCAACCAGCCACGAAGGTGTTTGTGTAAAACGGTGGCCGGCTTGCTAATGCATCCCCTTATATTTGCTCTTTCTCTTTTCCTACTTGCGGTGAGCAGCCTCTGAGATGGTCCCGAGAAACGCCCATCTCCTGGTATTCTTGCCCTTGGCCATCTCCCTTTCAGTGAGGGCCGAGCCTAGTGACTCACTTCTAATGAACACAGTACAACAAAAACGATAGATGCCACTTCCAAGATTAGACTACAAACAGACTGTGGTTTACATAATATTTTTTTTTTTCTCTCTCTCTCTGCAAAAAAAAAAAAAAGTCAGTTGCATCTCTATGGAAAGGCCCATGAGGCAAGGAACTGACACCTCTAGCCAACAGTCAGCAAGGATCTGAGGCCCGCCAACACACTTAGGTGTGCACTTGACAGCAGACCCCTTAGCCTAGCCTGGAGATGGTCCCAGCCAACATCTTCTTACTTGCAGCCTGTGAGAGCCCTGAGCAAGGCACACCTAGCAAGAAGGGCACATTCTTGATGGACAGAAACTATTAGATGATAGATGTGCGTTGTTTTAAGTTGCAAAGGTTTGGGGTCGTTTGTTATGCAACAATAGTTAACTAATACACTATCTCACTTCCCTTTAGCACCACATTCTTGCTTCCCCTGAAGTGGAACCCCCATAACGCTTTAGCCAATGAATTCTTCCTTGGGATTTGTTTTATAGGGAAACAAAGAAACAGAACATCGTTATCTAAGTCAAAAAACAACCATCCCCGAATATTCAATAGTGTCCTGCCCATTTCTCCCGGTGGTGGCTTCTGCTTTAGACCATTGGGGACTGACAGGCCTCAGTGGCTCATCACTTGCTGGCCTTGGAGGAGGACATGGCTGGCATTAAGAGATGAGTTTTTAATACCAGTTCTGCACAAGTGTGACGCCGCTGGATCACGTGACTTGTCGAAGCATCCATGTGGAGGAGCGCGAAGCCAAACCCCAGGCTTGAAACAGGAGATACCTTGATTCTGGATTCTCCCACCCATCTGCAATGTTCATTTCTTATACGACTAAGGATGACGTCTTTCCAGGGATAAGGAAATAAAGTCTTTTGATTTTTTCATCTGGTGGGAGGGGAGGGGCAAGGGGTGGATCTGATTTTCTGTGTCTTTTGCTTTTCTTCTCTTTTCCTCTTGCAGGCTGGCTTCTAAACATCCCATGAGATGCTTAGTCCTCCACACACATGCCTCAGAGTTGAGCCAGGGCGTAGAAATGAAGAGCAACTTGACATTAAGCCATCATTCATTTCAGGCTCAAGTCAGAGGCTTTAATTGGATTCGGGGAAATGAGAGTATCTGGGAATTACCTGTGTTTTCAATGGGTCTTGTTAGTGTAGGAGGTAGTATTGGTTCTATACAGAATCCCTAGAGCAGCAAAACAGAATATTCTTTTAGTTGCCAGCCCTCTCCTGCAAACAAACAAACAAACAACCCTGGCTAACAGAAGAAACTCAACAAATGATACCCACATCCCAGTCCACTTTCACTCCGGAAGGGAAAATATCTGACTTTAGTAAAAGCAGCTGAACCTCGGACAGGACTCCCCCTTTTCCTTGGGCCATCTGCAGACTTCAGAGGTGGCTCAGGACAGAGCAGCAGCATTGGCCCTCAGAGGCCACCCGCCACACCAGGGTGCCCTTCCGGAAGTCTCGTCTACATCAAAGGCCTGTTCAAAGGGCATCCAGGAATCAGGCTGTGTGACGCATGGCTGTTCAAAGGGCATCTCCAGGAGACAGGCCATGTGACGCACGCAGCACGGAGCACCAGTGCCCCCAGCGTGGCTGCCGACTGAATCCTCTTTGCTAATAATAACCTGCCAACCAAGCAATTAAGCTCCGAGCACATTCCAGGGGCTCAGGATATGAGGGTGCTTTGCTCCAGGAGCACCTCCTCAGAGCTGTGCCCATTTCGGATTTCAAGTTGAGTTTGGCCAACCCGAGTCGGTTACTGAAAAGCGTTCCTTTTTCCTTCTGTCTTGGAATAAAATCACCCTGGACATCTCTTGTGATCTCTGGCCACGTGTTGCCCTGATTTCCTGCCCTCTTGAAATATAACAGCCTTTCTGCTTGATCAGCCAAGAAGGGAGCACAGCTGTGAGTCACTGACATGCATTTCTCGAGCTTCGTGGAGGAGATCAAAACGTGTTAGGTGTGTCCGTAGGTCATGGAGGTGGGAAGTGGTGCTTTTCCCGAGACAGGCCACCCAGGCACAGGCTGTGTGCCCCCAGGGGCATGTGCAATGTCAGCCAGAGGCAACACGAGAGATTGGGAGTAGGGGTGTCGTTCATCAGGGGCTGTAACTCAAGGGCTTGTAAGGAACCACGTTGCAAGAAGCAGCAGTATCTATGAAGCGGGTTAAAACAGTGGGCCTTGGTGTCAGACCTGGGGTTTGAGGCCTCGTTCTGCCCCTTCTGAGCTGAGGGACCTCAGGCAAGTGACATAAGCTCCCCGCCTGAGTTCTTTCCTTCTGTAAATGGGAACAGTACTATGCCTCCTGAGGGTGGTGATGACATAATTCACATAATTCACATAATTCACATGTGAAATAATTCACATCAATAAAGCTCTCAGCACATTACAACTGACCAATAAATATTATTTGCAACTATATAGCATTTCATGCTCCAAAATGGGTCCACCCATCATCATTAGCTCGTTTGAGCCTCAAGACAGTACTGAGAGGCGAATGGGGCAGGGTTTCACATGTAAGGAACTGGTTTGTCTGGGGCTACCCCACAGGCCTCTCGACCCTTCAGATTTAGTGTTTTCCCCCGTGTATGTTGCGTTGAATCGTACGCAAACACCGAATTCAGTGCGTGGGGAATGGAGGCCACTCGGGAACTGTGTACAGTCTCACTGCCCATTATTTCTCTTTGGGGGCCAGGAAATCTGAGACCTCAGTGGCTCCTCACTTGCCTGGCCATCGGAGAAGGACGTTAAGGGAAACCACGGATGCCACTGCAGCCAACTTGCCATGGGAGCTTTCCTGGGAAGGCTCGGGGCATTACAAGCTTCAAAACCAAAGAATCTGAGCTTCTATAAGCAGCAAAACGAAAATGCCAGCATTCCTCTCCAGCACCTGTCTCCCCAAACATCTCGGAGGGGGCCGTGGGGCGAAGGAGGGGAAGCTTTGCAGAGAAATGGTTGTGCTCCCAAAGCCTTTCTTGATGTTCATATTTGGGAGCTGAGTTCTTGGGGCATTCATCACATTTGGTTCCCCGCTGACTTAGGACTCTGCAAAATAACTCTCTCTCTTCACCTGACCCCTGAGAGCAACTGCCAGGAGTGAGGGCAGCCCTGTCGGAAGGAGGGGTCCTGCCCTGGGCGCTGATGAGTCAGGTGTGAGGCTGGCTCCCGCATCTGGACTAATTTGTCCTGAGCAGCCGGCTTCCTGCCATTTCCTCCTCTCTCGCCCTTATTTGGAGCCCCTGACAGCTGAGCTGCAAACCAACTGGGCGAGCTGGGCACGGGCCAACCGTCACCCTCTGCCTCCCTGTGTGGGTCCGGTTGCCGAGGAAAAAGAAGCCTGAGGCATCGCTGTGAGATAACCAAGGACTCTTTTTTGCTCTCCTCACACCTTTGAAGTGGGATCCTCTTGAGGCCAATCAACAAGAATGTGGCTCTTGCCACCGAGGTTCCCGGGGTTGTTGGGGCTGCTCAAGGTGGAGGGGCTGTGACAGGCTCCGCTGGACTGATAACTTTAAAAGGACATCTTCTGCTGGCTCCTCACTCAGCTGCTTTATCGCTGCAAGTGACAGAATGGGGAGGGTTCCATCCCTCTCATTCTCTTGGAGAGCCGGGGGGCTATAAAAGGAGGAGGCGCAGGGCAGCTGGGAGACGCAGGCGGACAAAGTCCAGTAGTGGGGAACCGGAGAGGCGAGAGAAGAGGCGGTGAGCAGCAGACCACTCCTTGACTGACGCCAGCATGGGCTCCTTCTCCACCATCACCACGAGCTTCCTCCTCCTCCTCCTGGTGCTGCAGCTCCCAGGGCGAACCAGCGCTAACCCCCTGTACAGTTCTGTGTCCAACGCCGACCTGATGGATTTCAAGGTAGGGCCAGAAAGGGGTCACACAGTCTGGGGCCAGGGGGCTTTGCGACGCTCTGCCAGTCGGTGAGACTTCTTCCTTTCCCTTTGTTTTCCTTTTGTAAAGAACTTGCTGGACCATTTGGAGGACAAGATGCCTTTAGAAGATGAGGTTGTGCCCCCACAAGGACTAAGTGAGCAGAATGAGGAGGCCGAGGCGGCTCTCAGCCCCCTCCCTGAGGTGCCTCCCTGGACCGGAGAGGTTAGCTCAGCCCAGAGAGATGGCAGCACCCTTGGGCGGGGCCCCTGGGACTCCTCCGATAGATCCACTCTCCTGAAAAACAAGCTGAGGGCACTGCTCGCTGCCCCTCGGAGTCTGCGAAGGTCCAGCTGCTTTGGGGGCAGGATAGACAGGATCGGAGCCCAGAGTGCACTCGGCTGCAACAGCTTCCGGGTAAGAAGAGAATCTGGGGATGGAATGTGGAAATGGGATGGAGAGAAAGGAAACTGAGGTTTCGTTGAGGCTCACGCCTTGTCAGAGAATATCTCCAGGGGATACGTTCAGCAGGAAAGGGACCAGCATAGAAGCTTACTCCCTTGGAAATTTCTTCCGCAACTGGGTGGGGGCCCCGTGAATTATGGGACAATGACATCATTCTTAGCTACAGCCTGCTGGGTAAATGCTGAGAAAAAAAAAAAATTACTGCCACAAGTACCGGGAACTTAAAATGTTCATGGGCCAAGTCGCCTTCATGCCGCTGATTGGCAGCTCGTGTTCCTCCCCGGAACTGTCAGATTCTAAAGGTCAATTGACAGAGACCACGGTTGACCTTCTAAGCTTCTAATGAGCAACTTGCTTACCAGTTCATGCAAGTCAGTGGGTCGTCAGGTTGAAGTGGGTGCCAGGGGTGGGGGGGTGGGAAGGGAGCTCCTCTGTAGGAAGCTGACTTTTCCAGTTGAGCCAGGTCATCAAGCCAAACGTGTCTGTGTTCTCTTTGTAGTACCGAAGATAATGGCCAGGCCCCGGCAGACTGAAAGAGACCCTCATCCCCTGGAGTCTCTCACTCAACTTTGTCCCGTCTTACTGCCATCAATTTGAGTTGTGACGAGCACCCTGTTCCAGCTGCAGCCTCCTGTCAACATTCTTCACGTTTTATGCTAAATGTAGATAAAGTGGTTTAACTGTGGCTTCCCCCCACCTCTCCCACCTCATGCATTACATTTTAGGGTAAACCCTCACCTGTTCCTGAAAGAGGTTTGAAAAATGAATAAACTTCAGCACCACGGACAGAAGCCAAAAGCTGAGGTTGGCGTGATTTCTTTCTGTTTCTTGAGGAAAAGAATTCGGGCTGATATTCCTTTTCATTTTTACCTTTTGTAGGAGAGAAGAATGCTCAGTGTGTTTCTCCCTCCTTTTAAAAAATAATAAACTTCATTTTTTAGCAGTTTTAGGTTTACAGCAAAACTGAGCAGAAAGTACATATTTCCCATCTACCTCTTATACCCCCCCACTACTGCCTCCCCCATTATCAACATCCCCCACCAGATGGCACTTTTGTTACAGCTGATGAACCTGCATTGACCCGTCATTATCACCCAGAGTGCACAGTTTACATAGAGTTCACTCTTGGTGGTGTACATTCTGTGGGTTTGGACAAATTCTTTCCTCCTTTTTTCTTTTCTTTTTCTTTCTTTTTTTTTCTTTTTGTGGAGGATGGGGCTTAAACTGCAGTTCTCAACTTGCTCTCTCCAGCCTCATCATGGACCCTCAGAAAGCGCCAGGAGACTGAAAACGAATTTATTTTTCAGATTCGCTCATATTCAAGGCACTTTTTTTTTTTTTAAAGCTTATAACTCTCTGAGCTTTTTTTCCTGGTTACATCTTATGTAGTTTGTACACAATAGAGAATTTTTTCACTTTTTGGTGTCAGTTTTTATTTTAAAGGCACATTTATAAAATGAGGGAACTAAATTTTCTCTGCTACATTTTGAGTCAGCTGCTCTAGCTGAGTGAATGACACTTTTAGTTTTAAAAAGAATAGGCAAAGAAATTGGCTTTAAAAGCCGAGTGAAACGAAGAAAGAAATGTTTTCTAGGCTGACAAACTGCAAGTTTATGTGCCTTTGGAGTACTAAAAAATAGCCACCATCTTTTCCTAATTCAAGTCCAAGGTGCCTGGGCTTGTAGACTTTGCTGAGGTGGGAGCCACTGGACAAGATGTCCAAAGGTGTTGTCCTAAGCAGAAACTACCAGGCACTAAGTTCACCTGCAACAGGGAGCGAGTAGTTCTCTAGCCTATCTCCCCACCATTACCCCATACATCCCGAGCTACATATCTGCTTCTACGACACTCCTCCCACACCCCCTACACCTGCACGATCACTTTCCCATGCCCTTGTTTATGCCGTTCTTTCCACCTGGAGTGCCCTTTATCCAGTGCTCCTGAGAACAGACACTCATTCTTCCCCAAGGCTCGTTGCAGATGCCACTTCTTCTCTGAAGCCTTCCCTGACTACTATGACATGATTTGTCTTGTATGTAATTAATTGTGTCTGTGCCTCTGGTTTGCAAGCTCCTGGAGGGTAGATGCCCCATCAGTACTCCCTGCAGTACATGGCACAGTTGATGCTCTATAAATGTCAGTCACCTTGTCTTGGTCATATATAGGAATTGAGAAAGGGAGTAATAAAATAGCAACTCACTCCTTACAGAGGGAAGGGGAAGCTGGAAGTGAATTGATGGTTAGGGAGCGGGTGGGGAGAGCTCTAACCTAGCCACTTCCAGTAAAAATGCTCCTTGCGTGGACTTCAAACTCAGAACAGTGGGAAACCAAGAAGCAGAGGACCAGTGAGGACAAGGGCAGAAAGACTGGAAGAAATGTCTGTCCATACTTGGCTCCGGCGGTCAAGCACTGGGGGAATGGGTGCTGCTAGGAGGGGAGTGGTCAGCTGGGCACACTCCCAAAGCATCACCGTGACACAGTGGGTTCTCACTGGGGAATCCCCTGAAAGTGCCAAATATACAGACAATGCCCGTGGAACTTAGGAAACTTGGGGATAGGTGGAGGGGTCCCGAATCGACGAGACCATTTCTACCGCAGGTAGATATAGATTGGCCCCTTGAAGCAGATTCGAGACAAAGAAAGCCAGATTTCCCACAAGCTCAGAAGTGAAGAAAAAGCAATGACAAATGGCACCAGCAGAAGCCGGGCACGAGGTCTGAACATCTACAGACTCGGCATGGGTTTCATTTCCTCTGGTCGGCTACTGGGGGAATCTGTAGGGCAAATCCCCACACACAGCACTGTCAGGAGCACACGTGCATTCTCCTCCTCTTGCTACGGGCGGCAGCAGCTGGGAGAGGGAGTAGGTTTTTAAAGGAGAAGAGGATAAATCAGCACGATCTAACCGTGTTGGCGTGGAGGGAGAACCTGAGAGGCAACCCCATGATTTTTGCTGAGATCCACAGGTCTGAACTGGGTCTTATTAAGGGAGGGAGTGGACCCCTGCGATTGAAGTCTCCTGGGAAAACTACGAGGGGAGATCTCAGACTACAAAACTGCTTTCTAGCTTTGCAGTTTTACGTTTCAGAAAGAGAGAGGGAATAAAGTAAAAACCAACGACCACTCTAAAGAAAAAGGCTGACAAAGACGGATGAAGATGTTTTATTCTGACATGTTAAGGTTATGATGAGAACGTCCAAGTTTCAAAAGTTCAAATAAAAATAGAATTTTACAAATTAAAAAAAATACAATTTATATACATAGTGGAATTAGCTGACGTTACGGTATGAAACGAACAGTGCAAACCAAACAAAAAAAAAGCAGCAGCTACTGCTGAGATGACCGAGGGCCACAGGAGCTGTGGGCAACACTGCACATCAATACTGCAGGCCCGGGAGGGCGCGCCTGGCCTTCCCAGAGGCTGTCTTGTCACCAAGCACTCCGTCAAGTGTGCAAGTTTGCATCAGAAACGTCATAGGGTCGGTTGGGTCAAGCACCTAAGTGTCCATTCCAGTCAGAAGCCATTTGTTAAACAGAGTCACGAGTAAACCATCCCCCAGGGTGCAAAGGTCCCCCGTCCCCTTGGCCAGGGGACCACGAAACACCAAGCTGGAGACAGAACACCACCACCTGTCACCAAGCCCAGAGCCCGTCTGTGGATTTTTTTTGCCTATGGAGGAGGGACATTACCCCGGGGGAGGCCACGGGGCTGGTAAGAGGTGAGATGTTGACAATGCAGGTCTCTAAGAAATCGAAAGAGCAAGGCTCAGTTATTTTGTTACAAGGGGAGCAGTGGTTGTCTTTGGGCTTATCTAGAAAGGACAGCTGTCCACAGAGGACAGGAAACTACGGGCCCGTCCAGAGGGGCCTGGGTCTAGGTCCTCCTGGCGGCCATCCAGTCCATTCAGGGGGTGGGAGGCATTTGCATTCTGCTGTCTCTGGGCTACACTGCTGGGAACAAAACACCTGGTGACTTAAAAGCACCACTATGTGCACGGGGCATTAATTCCAACATCACTCACAGAGGTGGCCTTGAGGGCAGCATCGGGGGACCCAGACCCCTGGAGGCCAGAGGTCCTCCTGCGGGACTTGAGTTCTGCCAGTCTCGGTGGGGGCTGGGAAGCGGGCATTCGGTTTCTGTGATGGGCGGACACGCCATTCTCCTGACTTTCATAATTGGCTTCCTTCTTCATAAAAGGAAAAAAAAAAAAAACAGTGCAGCCAGCTCTGCAGGCTGCTGTACGACAAAGCGGCAGCTAGCAGGACACAGTCACACTTACAGGGGGGCCGTTTTGGTCCCTGCGATCTCCTGAACAATTGACTGGGCGCGCCACCCACGTTTCACAAATCGTGTGCATCCGGGGAAGCTCAAAGCTTAGGTATCGAAGGACTTTTGGTCTGAGGGATAAGCGACTGGGAAGAACAGGGGGCCGCAGTCCCTCGGAAAAGATCCTGAAGTAGCTCAAGTGGAATTACTCCCGAGAGCGCGACGAGCATAAGACCTGAGCTGGCAGTGCTGGGACCGACACCCAGCCCCGGCTGAAAGGGCCTGGGCATCGAAGTCAATACAAGGCTGAGGGCGAAAGAACAGGGTTGCCAGGGCCAGGCACCAGTGCCCTCAGGCAACTTCCATGATTAGAAAGAAAAAAAAGCAAAGGAATGCCATCTTGAGTCCCAAAGCACAGCTGCCAGCAGGTTGTCTGATGGGCCTGGGATGCTGATGAACGTGTAGAGAGAGCAGAAGCGGGAGGGGAGTGAGAACAAGCGCCTGACACTCAAATGTTCACTTTGGGTGTCTGTGCAGAGAGGACCAGCCAGCCTGGAGAGAACCCAGTCACTAAAAGACAGAGAAGGAAGCTTCTTCCTATGCTCGATGCTAACACCTTGGGGCATGTGCTGGCAGGAAGCATCCTCCCCTCCCCCGCCAGCCTCCCTGCAGCACAGCAGAGCCTCCTGAAGTTTCCATTTCTGAGCCCCTCAGTAGGCTGGGGGTGTGAGCAGGGAAGTGACAGAGGTTAGCGAGGGGCCTGACACCCTCTTCCTCGAATAAACCATCCAAACACTCTGGCTTTTCAAGCCACATTGTGTACCTTGCAGTGGTCACTGGCTCAGGATTCACTCCTTTCCGCCTTAGAAACAGCTGGACCATCCCCCAGAGCCGATTCTAGGGGTGCCCTGCTTTTAGTTAACTTGGGATGGGGGGTGATGCCAAGATCCTCTGGGCTGTGGCGGCTTTACCAGGAAGACGCAAGCGGAAACTTAAGGGAAGTTTAGTAATTTAGTGGATGTAAAAAGGCGCAGGGACAAATCAGGATTAAAAAACCGTCACTAGGAGACCATGAGTGATTTGGGAAATGGAGAGAAAGCTGAAATGTTAAAAACCAGGGCAGACGCCAATCTGACCCTCCTGCCGGATTTCTCATTCAGAGGTTGTGGGAGGGACTTTAACGCTTTGTGCTTCTGGAGGGTGGTGGCCCTCAGGAGACCGAAACCTGGGGGCCAGACCCGAGCACCAGAGCCCACGCCCCGGAAGCAGGACACTTCCTGCAACACGGCCTGTCGTGGATGCCGAGCTGACAGTCCCCCCGAGGAAGGCCTCCCTGAAACACCGTTTCAGAGCCCAACTCCTGAATTTAGTAGTTCACTGAATTTTGTGACTGGGACCCCCCCCCCCCAGCGTTTGCCTTGGCCACGGTCCCCTCTCTCATGGTTTAAGGCCACAGCTGGGGCTCCTGGGGGGTAGTGGGGAAGGGACACCGTTCTGGGTGATGCCCTCTGGTTGGGGAGGCCTGCCTTCCTGCTCTGGCCCTGGTGCTCGGGGGGTGCCGGGGCCTGGGGCCTGTGCGACACTGGATGGTAGGAACTCGGGGGGCGGCAAACGGGAAGATACTTGCTGAGAAAGTCAGACAAGCCCAAACTCTGATGGTCTGACACCATCCCCAGGATCTCTGGCCAGCAAAGTGTCCAATGACTGCAGGCTTTCCGAGCGAGTGGGCGCCTGGGCATCTTCCGTGCCCTGGACCAGCCCCGCCAGCCTTGGCGGCGGAGCGTCAGCGAGCTGCCTCCCCCCGCAGCTCCGGGAGAGGGCGGGCTGGCCCGCGCGCGGCAGGCCGGGCCGAGCCCTCAGATGGTCTGGCAGTGCTGCCGCAGCCGAGCCCGCAGAAACTCGTGAGTCAGGTTGTGTCGGGTGATGATGCCGACGATCTAGAACAAGGAGAAAGAGACTCAGGTCACTCACAGAGTAGAAGCCGCTGGGGCAGCAACGTGAGTGGACAGCTCCCCCGGTGTGCCACGGGGAGCAGCGGGGACAGGACCAGGTCCTGCGCAGCGCAGAACGGACGTAACGACGTGATCGGACACGCATTTTGAAGGCTATCTCATTTCCAGATGGAATGAGAGAAACAGATAACTGAGGTTCACAAACTGGAAGCCAATGGGACGCGTTTAGGTCCAGAAAAGGTTGTAGTTGGGCCAGCTGAAATCTGAATTTGCATGTCTTTTTAAGAAAGGGACACCTGCCAGCTTTCTCAGTTCCCGCCATACACAGCCCGCTTCACATACGTGTGCGTGGATGTGGCGCCCAGCGAGGGCTTCTGAGAGGCCGTGAGCCCTGCTGCACCTCAAAAAAGCCATCTTCATGCTACCCGAGTCACTGTCACACCGATTTACACAAAATACGTAATTGGTCTTTGTCCTAGGTCCTGACAAAAAAAAAAAATTTTAAACTCTAGGACTTTCCTAAATAAAATATCTTTTATTATTCAAAACAAGCACCTGTCAACTATACCGCAGTTTATGTTCATGGTGTAACTTTCAGAAAGCCCCTCAGGAGGGAGGATGGAACCAATCATGTGATTAGAGGATAAAAACTTCAGCCCCACCCCCACCTGTGTGGGAGGAGGGGCCAGAAGGTGAATCTATCCCTGACAGCCAATGCCGTAATCATCACACCTATGTGATGAAGCCTGGATTAAAATTCCTGGACTACAGAACTCGTGAGCTTCCAGGCTGGTGATCCTGGGGTGCCAGGAGGGAGGTGTGCCAGAGGGGCATGGAGGCTCCGCCCCCTCCCGCACACCTTGCCCTGTGTACCTGGCTGTGCCTGAGTTCCAGTCCTTTATAATAAAGCGGTAATCTAGGAAATAAACAGTTTCCCTGAGTTCTGTGTCATGGGAACCTGACTTATAGACAGCTGCTCAGAAGCACAGGTGACATCTGGGACTTTTGACTGACACCTGATGTGGAGGCTGGGGGCCAGTCTCGTGGGACTGAGCCCTTCGCCTGTGGGAGCTGACCTCATCTCCAGGCAGACAGTGTCAGAACTGGACTTGTAGCTGGTGGCCAGAGGATCAGAGATTTGCCAGATGTGGGGAAGCCCCCACACATACGGTGACAGAGGTACAGCGGAGTGTGAGAGCTCAGAAAGTGTTTTTCCTAAATGGCCATTTATCGGTCGCTGCGAGGACGCACGTCTGTCACTGATGTGGGCCCCCCACCATAAACGGTGGGGGCTGTCGGTGCAGTTGTGTCTCAAGGGAACACGGTTCGACCCACTGCAATAAACCCGCGTCAGAACCAGCTGGGCCGTGCCCCGTTCTGCTGTCCCCCGTTTTTACTTTAGCGAGGTGTCGCTTCCTGTAGGGCGCTCTGCCAACACGTATGGAAGGCCTCAGATGGGTGACAACTGCAGTGAAATTTAACTGGAGACCCCACCATAGAGAACTACCGAATACGGGACTGGACGGCCACACGACAGAGGGCTGTAGAGCCACTGACATGTTAAATGAATGTTTTCTGCTGTCAAAAGTAATTTTATAGAGTAAGTAAAAAATCAGAGTATTAAAGAGGATAAATAATAACATACTCATCAAAACTTGTTATATAAATTTCTACTAGATGCAGAGAAAAAAAGAAAGGACGTATCTTGAAAAATTAACATCTCTGTAGAGATAAGGGTTAGGTATTTCTTTTTGTTTACCTATATTTTCTTATTTTTCTATAACAGCATGTAATACAAAATAGCACTCTAAAAAGAAAACAAGGAAAAGTCTGCAGCAATAATTACTAAGTGTTGTATCTCTAAGTACTTTGCTTGAAATTCTCTCATCCAATGTTATGAACGGATGGGGAACTCCCTTCCCCACGGTGTTGCTGGGTCAAAGGTGAAGAGACATTTGAGAGGAAGAGGACCCTAAGCTTTTCTGGGATGCAGGAAGAGAGGCCACTGCGCCACTGGCGACATCTGCTGGCCATGCGGGACACAGCACGTGAGAAGCGCAGGAGGCAGGGGAAGGGTTCGTGAGGCCACGCCACGCCCCACCCGCCCACTCGCCCCCTCCCTCACTCCTGGTGGGAGCACTCCGGAGCTGTGAGCCTGAGAGATCCCCCTGCCGGACTCCAACGTGTCCTCGGGCTGCGGAGCCCTCACTCACGTACAGCAGCTGTGGTCCCCGAAGGCGGGTGGATGGCCCACGGAGGCCAGCGGGGTCCCCGCCCTCTGGCAGAACCCGGACTCACCTCTCCCACCGCGTTCACCACCGGCAGGTGCCGCAGGCCCATGGTTCTGAACAGGCTGAACACTTGGGAGACGTGGGCGTTGGGTGAGACAGTGAAGGGCGAAGGGTTCATGTACGGGGTGACATCCTGCAGAGCAGAGACAACGCGCGTTACCTGCGGCCAGTTCCGCCCTGACCGGGACGGGACACGGACGGCGCGGACGGGCAGCAGCCGCTCCCTGCCTTCCTCACCACAATCATCCGCGGGTTCAGCAGCGTCAGGTCCAGGTCGTGGATGTCGGGGTACCGTGGGTAATCCTCGGCCATCTCGGCGTAGGAGAGACGTGGCTGGCTGGCGCTCTGCAATCCCAACCCAGACACTGTCCTTGCACCGGGCTCAGCAGCTGGCGCGGTCCCGTTAGAGCCCCCTCCCTCTTCCCGTCCGCATCCGCCCGGCAACGGCCCTGCTGAGGGCGAGGTGCTGCAGAGCAGGGGCCAGAACAGGTGCCACGGGGCGACACGTGGCGACCCAAAACCAGCGCTCGGCCAGTTCCTAGCTGCGTCACCCTGGGCAAGTCGCCTAACCCCCTTCTTCAACTGCAAAATGCACATGGGTCATTCTGAAAAGTGGTAACTATTAAGAGCTGTGTGGGTTGACTTGTGTTGCCCCAAGAGAAATGTCCAATTCTTAACCCTTAGTGCCTGCGAATGTGGTCTTATTGGAAGTAGGCTCTTTGCAGATGTCATCAAGATGAGGTCGTACTGGATCAGGGAGGGCCCTAAATCCAGTGACTGGGGACCTTACAAAAGAGGAGACGCCCAGGGAGAAGCTATGTGATAAGGAGGCAGCGGTGATGTGTCTATATTCGAGGACCACCAAGGATGCTGGCTACGACCACAAACTAGGAGGGACAGGAAGGACCCCCCGGAGACTCCCGAGAGGACATGGCCCCGTGGACGCTGGACTTTGTGTGTGAGACCTACGGAAGAACACATTCCTGCTCGAAGCCACCCGGGGGGTTGCAGCCACAGGAAACCCAGACACAGGAGTACAGCAGCCACAGGAAACCCCGACAGTGGCTCTGCTATGGTTCACCCGTTCTGACTCCCCTAGATGTCCCCTCAGCTTTCACTGCTGCCGACTGTCACTGCTCTGCCCTGGTCTCCGCCCTGCACACAGACTTCTCCGTCCACTACCCGACGCCCACTGCTCCACCAGGCCCGCTCTGGCTGGTCTGCGTGTGGGAGAGGCCTCTGACATCCTGCCACCCCACTCCTCCAACTTCCTCGTCCCGTGCTCCACACCTCACCTCACCTCCACCCACCTCCCGCCCGGCTGCTCCTCCCCAAGAATCACACCCTCAGGTCCCAGACACTCCAGCTGCGGCCCTTCCCATCCCCCCCCCATGTCAGCTGCTCTTCCGTAGGCCCAGTGACCGCTGGCTGGCCTCTCCTGCGAGAGTCAGTGTAGAAACTAGGTCTCTAAGCACCGACTTCGCCCCCTTTTCCAGGCCCCATCTAAAGGGAAGAAGTGTGTGGGGCTGAGCGGGTTTCAGGTGGCTACAGGGACACTTTGAAAAATAGACCCTGCCCACCCCTCTACAAAAACCTAATGAAAGTAAAAAAGGAAATTGCAGGGGAATTCATGGGAAAAACGGTATTTCCTGACAGCACATATAAGAAGGTTCATGCGTACCCGACACTAAGACACCACGTCAAAAGCCTGCAGGCTGGCAGGAAGCTTGGCCACCAGGGCAGAGACTGACTGCGGGGAAGTCACACCACCTGCTTCAGGTCACCTGGAGAGCTGACTGCAGCAGAGGAACTGTGGGTAGTGTGTCCCTCGACAGCAGTCCGTGGCTCGTCCACTCTGAGCACCCCCACTCTCTCCTCCCTGAGGTAGAGGGCTGTGTTCCTGCCACCGTGCCTTCCACAGTGCCAGTTTGGAAAAGAAGACAGACTTACCGACTGACTCTCAGAATAGCAAACTCCTCGGACGAGCAGGGTGACGAGCTGCGACCGAAGGATCAGGCCGTGGAAGGTCAGAGGGCGGAAGCGTTCCTCCATGGTCCAGTCTTCACTTGGGGACTGGTCAGGGTATAGGTTGGGGTAGGGAGTGTATCTGTTATACAAAAACCAGACGCTGCCTAGTATACCCTCGGCGGGATCGCTTCCCGTCCGCACCCCAGGCCACCCCTGCAGTCGCCCCCAGACCCGGGAGCTGCC
Organism: Macroglossus sobrinus; assembly: GCA_004027375.1. Lineage (NCBI taxonomy): Eukaryota > Metazoa > Chordata > Mammalia > Chiroptera > Pteropodidae > Macroglossus > Macroglossus sobrinus. Next base: position 33,747 of record PVKZ01006198.1, read on the forward strand.
CGACAGGAACTGAGCGGAGGGCCGGCCTTCCTGAGGCTGCAGGCCGCGGGTGCCTGCGTGGCGGGCGGGCGGGCGAGCGAGCGGCACTCACCTCCGCTCCAGCATCTGCTGCAGGAGGTCCTCCTTCTCGGCCGGCTCCTCGGCGGCCACGTGCTCGTCACACACGTTCCGCAGCTCACTCGAGGGGTAGGACTTCATGGACTGGCTGCGTCTGCGCTGCTCGGCGGCTCGGGTGAGGATGCTGGATTTCTGCGGGCGGGGAGGGGGTGACGGCGGCGGGGGTTTCTACCAGGGAGGCGGGCACGCCAGTGCAGCATCTGCTGCCCGCACAGCGTCTGTTCAGCTCAGGGATCTGGGTGACGGTGAGGGCCAGAAGCATGTGCCCGCCCCGGAAAGGTGGGAGATCTCTGCGGGGGCTCGGGGCTGTGAGTCCCAGGAGCCTCTCGGGGCCAGCGCTGCAGGGCGTGCTAGACGCTGCGGTGTGTGCCGGCCTCACTCCCCGCGCCTGTGATATGGGAGGAGTGTCGCGGTTCTCTGGGGGGGGGGTCGACCCCTCTCCCACGTCCTGTCTGGGTGGGACTAATCTCCGTGCCCCGAGAGCCCAGCGGTGGCACACGGCCCAAGCGAGGCAACGGGATTCTCCCTCTGCCTGGATTTCAAATCGGGAACAACCAGAGGACAGAGAGCAGGTGGCGCCGAGGCCGCCTGGTGCCCTGAGCGTCTGTCAGCTGCTGGCACGTGCCCGAGGGCATCGCCCCGGTTCTTCCGCTTTCCTGTCAGCCCTGTGGCTGTCGACTGATTTATTTTTCCTCCCCAAGCAGGCTGACATCCATGTCTGGTGGTGACTCTGGAGCCCTCCCTGATACACTCTCTTGCACACTCTTGTTCATGTGCTTGCTGGGAAAACGGACACGTGCCCTGATGGTCTCACAAAGTCCCCTCTCGCTGTCGCGTCTACTCCCCGTCGCGTGTAACGAAGAGCGGGACTGCCCCTAAGAGCCAGCGCTAGACCAGCGTGGACATCAAGGCGCTGCTTGCCATCTCCCGCCCACCTTCCCTCCCGGGCAGTGTTCGTTACCTTGAATTTGATGTTGTTACTGATGAGCTGGTTGCCCTTCATGAACTCCTTCTCGTTGCCGCGGTTCTCCGTGACCACCGGGAAGGCGTGGTGGACTGTGGTGCGCAGGATGCTGACCAGAGACTGGATGCGGGTGTGTGGGTAGACGTAGGTCAGGTTGGGCTCCATGATGTCACTGGCCCGCAGTCTGGGGGTGGGAGGGAAGCCAGCCAGCCTCACGATGGAGCCCGCAGCTCCCCCGGAGCAAGCATGATGGGGCGGCACTGGTCCTCTTGCAGCGCCTGGACCACCGGCCCTGTCTCTTCTGAGCCATCTCCAGCACTTCCTCGAACACACGCTCCTCGGAACTTCCTTCCCCTTTGCACGCGACTCTCCCCCATGCCTAGCCAGCCAGCTCCGCCCTGCTTTGTCAAACTGGTGGGCCTCTACTCATCCTTTGTATGAGAAGTCCCTTCACCGAGAACCCCATCTGCTTGCCTAGGAGCACTGGCCAACCCCGTCTCTGTACTCTGCACTGCAGGTGTCACCACCGAAATGCTAATCATACTACTGGAATTGAACAAAAAAAGAGAAAAAGATGTCCCTTTAGACCAGGGATAGCACCTGGCATCTGCAGCCCACAGGTCAAATCCTCTTGCTCGCTCATTTACGTATTGTCTGTGGCTGCTTCTGCACTACAGACGCAGAGCTGGAGAGCTGAGACAGACCACATGGCCTGCAAAGCTGAAAGTATTTCCTATCTGCCCCTTAACAGAAGTTTGCTGACCACTACATTAGACGGTAAGGGCCATGTGTGACACCCAGACACCGGAAGCCCAAACTGCGTGTGGGCCGATGGATAATTTGGTGACTGAGCCCGGAACAATCGCTGCTGAGGGAACGACATTTCGTTAGGCACACGTGAGGCAGGCTCGTTCTCACTCACAGGGCTTAGTAGAGCCTTCGTTTAAACACTCGATCCTAACACAGGCTTCACGCAGAGACCTCGCTTCCTATTTCACCAGCATGCCACAGGAACCAAACAAAACCCTGAAGCAGCTCCACCCGCCTCAGCCCCCACCCTGCCCTAGCTCCCAGCCACACCGTAACTGTTCGACATTCCCAAGCGTGCCCAGAGACAATTATGCTTCGACGACCTTCCTGTTATTTACTGCTTCACGGAATTCCAGTCCAAGAATCTAACCATTTCCTGCCCTAATACAAATATTCCTTGGGCCCTAGAGTTTATAAATGCTGCAACCAGGACATGCAGAGATATCACAGCCTTACTTGTCCATCTCCACCTCTGTCTCCCATTCCAGAAGTGGCACTCCTCGCAGGCCCACGTGGATATCATAAATGCCCTTATTGAAAAAGTCGCCTGTCCATTTGGCCACCTGAAAGACAAAGCCAAGATTTAAAAAGAGGCTGCTGTGGGGTGAACTTAGCCCTAACCTGATAGAAGGCTAAAAGAGGAGCACTCACCATCAGAGTGATCATAATGGGAAGCCCGTAGGTGATCTCATTGGTAGACTCAATCAGGATGACTGTGAGACTGATGGTCATACGGACAACCCCACCGAGGAAAGCCGCGGCACCGATCAGGGCGAAGGTCCCCGAGTAGATATGGCCCAATCCAATGTAGCTGGCGAGGAGAGACACCAAGAACAAGGCTTAGGGTCAAACAGGGCGAGGGGGGCGGGGACTATGGTTTACACGCTTGTGCATGTGTACACATGTGCTTGCTCAGGTGCGCGCGCGCGCGCACACACACACACACACACACACACACACACACACACATGCTCTGTACCTTTTGAGGACATTGGCAACTAAACGTCCAAACGCAGCTCCGCAGAGCAGAGAAGGCACAAAAAGGCCACTTGGAACAGAAATGCCGTAAGTCCAACATGCAAGCAAGAAATAGAGGACGAAGAACAAGGCCAAAGTGATGGGGCTAAAGGTACCTGCAAGGCAAGGACCGACATGAGTCCCACTCCCAGGTGCCGGCCACGGCCCGCCAGACCGCCTCGGCTCCTACCAGGTCTTTCCGTACCCCAACCGGCTCACTTCCGACACCGGAGGCAGAAACTCTAATCTTGTCTGGGTTGGTATTACAAAGGAAAAGTCCTGTTCTTGCTCAGAATTAAGGGCAAGCCTGGCTGTGTCTGCGGGCCAACAGAGGGTCAGAGAAATACTAACCATTTGTTCTCTGCAGGAAAAACCAACCACCCAGGAGTGGGCAGGCACGCAGATACTCACCGTCCTGGTGGAAGAGCTGAAGGATGGCCGACTCCTGGGGATTGAAGAAGAGTGTGGCCATGTCGTTGTAGGTCTCATTGGGACAAAAAAAGTTCTTGATACTTGAATTCACATCTTCTGACGTGACCTACGGAACAGGAAGCAAAGTCAATACAAGGTCAGTACAAGTGACCGGGGCATTCAGTCCTCGCCTGGGTAGAAAAAGTCTGGCTTGCCAGCTTTTCCCATAAAATAAGCAGGCAGCAAACTATAGACCTACACCCAAGAGCAACCAACTGGCATTGTATTCCTTGCCTTCCGAGAAGGAATGAATCAGGACCACCTGCATTCATAATGGAACCGTGATCACAACTGTGATGCACCATGGATTTGGCACCGCCTGCTCGCCCAGTGCTGAAGTGACACTGCTGGAAGCCTGGCCCGAGAGCTGGTGGACTGGGGGAGGATGAGGCAGGTGACAGACAGGTGGCTGGGAGTGGACAGGCCTGTGGAGGAGCATCCAGGGCACTGCTTGACTTAACGCCTCAGCTTCGGCTCCAAACGGGAACAGCCTGCACTCTGCACCTGCTGCAGGAGTGAACCTGCTTCCATGCGCGTCCCGAGGCGGACGCTGAGCTCCCGGCCGCCCCTCCCCAGGGTCCACCAGGCCGAACAAAATCCCAGCTGGAAAAAGATGAGTTCTCCGCATTTCGGCCCTCTCATTCTTCCCACTTCTGTGTGTCAAGATGAGATCCTGATACCACCGCCTGGCTCACGAGAGGACAAGGGTACTTAGAGTCTGACAGTTCTTGATTTCTACTCAATGGCGTACAACAGTCCAGGGCGTGAACTGCACGCCTATCGCTAGGCAGACAAATAAGGTGCTATTACAAAGCCCGTTAAGGATGTGGACTCTTCCTGGATCCGATTCTATTAATAACACTGCAGAGAAGCCCTTCCGTGGGACACTGTAACAACACTAGGGGAGGGGTTTGTGTAATCCTACCCGGAGAACCTGGCTGGGCAGTATGGCTGGATGAAGCCTGCCAAGGAAAACAGGACAGCGCCCCCTGTTGGTGGAGCCTGGCAGGGAACAGCTGGCAAAGGAGAAATGTGTGCAGAACAGGGCCCTGTGGACAAGTGAGACCATCACGCACCGACCGGCCCACGCAGTGTTTCCAGACCGCATCTGCAGGCGCGTGGTCCTACAGCCTTCCTGGACACATGCATGAGCAGCAGCAGCATCCCAGCGCTCGCTGGGACCAGAGTCACGTGCGCTGAGCAGCATCACAGCGCTCGCTGGGAACCGGAGTGTCCGCTAAGAGCAGGGCACAGGCTCCAGAAGCAGACGGATTTGACACTCTAACTTAGTGGCCCTGGGAGAGGTATTTTACTGTGTGACGCTTCAGTTTCCTCATCTATAATATGGGAACGATACCCACCCCCATGCTACATTACGAGCTGAGTGACCCTGGTCTAGACCTCACTTGGCCTGAGTTTTCTCATCTTAAAATGGGGGTACAGTACGAGCCAACACGGTAGTGGTAAGGATCAGACAAGATCACGTGTGTGAAGTGCTTAGTGGGGTATGTGGCACGCAGTACACGTTCCAAATGTTCAGAGTTCTCCCTGGAATTTTAAGGGTCCTAGGCCACCCTACATTAAAGAAAATTTAAACTTCTGGTTAAGCCATCCGACCACAGAATCCTTTTCCATTTGTTTTTAAATCACATAAGTCAACATTCCTGAGAACACATCTTAGAAAAGCCTGGTCTGGTAAATGAGGGTAACTAGGAACAGGGATTGGCAATTTTTTTCTGTAAAGAGCCAGACAGTAAATATTCTTGACTTTGCAGGCCACATACAGTCTCTGTCTCATAGTCTTCTTTTTTCTTTCAACTCTTTAAAAATGTAAAAACCATTCTTAGCTTGGGGGCTACGTGAAAACAAGCAGTTGCCCAGGCCCAGAT